>JABFEB020000092.1:15104565-15115242 GCA_019775895.2 Stomatorhinus ivindoensis | reverse complement strand
GCAAAACAATTTATTTGTGCCCCCCCCCCCCCCCCAAAAAAAATACACCTAAATATGTTTTTTCTAGCATCTAAACGAAAAATGAACAGGATAATACAAGAGCATATACTGTACTAAACATATCTAAGCACATTTATCAAAACAGTAATTTGTAAAGGAAGAAAATAAATGTATCCAAACAATTTGTAAAGTTAAAAAAACAATGTGTCATCCACTCGTTCCGTGTGCCATGCCCTTCGTTAACCCCATGTGGAATTCCCATGTGATCAGATGTTTCTGGTTGTTGTCATTAGTCCTCTGTATTTCGTCCGCGTTTCAGTTTGTTTCCCCAGTCCGCTCATTGTATTGTCTGTCTGCATTTTTCCTGCCTTACCTGTAATAAAACCTCATATTCCCCGATACCATGACATCTGCGCCTTTGTCTCCATTCCATTCCTGCTAGGCACAGCAATATTATAATTCAATGTATTAATGGTTTGTTGTTAATATTAAAATAATTAATAAGAAATCTTTATTTTTAAATGTATTTTATTATATAATAATTACTGTTACTGTCTATCATTGTCTAAATGTCTTTTTACTATTTAAATATATGTATTCAGCTTGTGTAAACATGCCCAATGCTATCACAGCAAATGCAAGGCTGAGACTGAAGCGTTACCCTTTGTTTCCGCTTAGAGACGTGCTGCGTACAAGTTATCTTAGGTCAGTGTTCACCATTCGACTTCTGAGATTCAAATCCAGTTCTAGGTCATTTTTTTGAACATGTGGGTTTGACTTTTAAGAAATTCGAATTCTAATGAGTTCAAGAACCGAGGTACCACAGTATTTTACTTACTTGGGAACAAATTAATCTCCTGTGTACAGAGTTTTACATAATGGCAACCTTCCAAGAAGGTTTTGGATTACATTGAAAGGTACAGCACCATCAGCTCCAGAGCCATTTTATCATTCTGATAAAGAAGCAGAAAATGGAACTATTACCCCAGAAGTGAAATTTGAGTCAGCAATCAGTCAGTTTCTCCTAGTGTCACCTCAAGTTAGGACTCTGTCCCGTCATGCAGTCCCTCCCCAGAAGCTGCCAAGAGCAGACTCTGTCCACACTGTTTATTGTCTAGTAAGAAAATGAGGCCAGGCAACAAGGCCTAGAGAAAAGAATCATGACAAATATCTTGATGAAGGAGAAGAATTGTAAAAATCCTTCCATATAGTGCTTGAAAACTAAAAAAAAAAAAATCTGATCAGAGCACAATCATGTGATTATTTAATTCCAGTAAATTGTATTGTTAAACATCTATGTGTATTATTTATTTATTTTATTTATATGTAAATTATTTCTCAGTTATAGCTCTTAGGGCCAAAGAAGCAGATGTTGCAGAATGAAGAGAAAATGGGCATAAAGTGAGAAAATAAAAAGTGTTCAAAAAATAAATAAGATCGAAGCTTTATGGCCATTGCTTCCGAACAATCAGCATCTTGCCATGTAGCTAAAGGTCATTAAGCTATGCAACCAAAAAAAACTGTGATTCTGTCAGTCCGAGACCCATAAAGACTGAGGCAGCTTACAAAGATCAGCCTAGTCAAAGGCCGTGGAAAAGGAACGACCTCCTTTAGCCTCTCCTGCAGTACCCAGCTGTAACTGGTTAGGAGTTACAAGGTGAGGGCAATGCTGGAATTAAGTGAACTATATAAAGGTGGTTGTTTGTCATCCTGGCAAGCTTAGTGATCTCTGCATCCTACTGCCCTGTTAGCATGCTGAATGAGAAGGTTTAAAGTGTACAAAAATGCATATGAAATTGATTCATTTTTATAAGTAGGCTGCTATATTTGGGATCTAGTGTTGAGAAATATGAAGAATATACACTGAATTGAAATTTTTATTTTAAAAATCTTGTGGTTTGTTTCTCGTGGTGTTGCTGAAATCATGAGCTGCTATGTGATCGATGTAGTTCATGATTCAGCTCTAATGGAGCACGACTACAATGAAGTGCTGTACTGTGAAGGACTTCCACCACTTCAAGCTTAATAGAAATGGGACAGGAATGGGCGCAAAGCCTGTCTTTTCCAGATGGTGCTTTTCATAGCCCTACTGCACGGTTTAGGAGGTTCAAGTCTTCAACTTTCCTCCAACTGCAATCTGTAGAAGAATGAAGGCGGCTGTCTGGTCCTGCTTACGCACATTTGACTGCACTTTAAATAAATGTTCCCCCTCCCTAAGTCCTTTTTTTTGTCGTGCATCACAAGCGCCGGCTTCTTTCCGAATGGACGCCGCTCCCCTCTGTGCTAGCTGTGCTTTTGGCGAGCCGTGTGAAATTAATGATGGTGCAGGCACTCATCCAGACAAGCCCCTGCCAGAGCAGCATCACCATCCGATGGATAGCACAGTGGGTGTGGCGGCGTCGCAGGACGGCTCGACAAGACAGAACTGACACCACCTTGTTCAGACTGCATTGGTCTGAAAATTCAGTGAAAATGTCACACTGGGCAGTTCAGCCGTCTACAGAACAACCTACTGTTTTACTATCTAAACTCGATTAATCATTTTAAATGACAGATTTTAAATGTACCTGTGGTCATACTTGCCCAAATGGCAAACAAACCATTTCATTCATTCATTCATTCATTTAATTAAATAATCTAATTAACATCAATAATACATATTTGCCATTAATACATTTTGGTTGGTCAAAATTAATTACTTTAAAATATATATTCAGGAATCATTGGATTTTCCAGTAAAATATTACATTCTGGGTTTGGATGGTTGATTCTGGGAGTTATAAACTGACCTGCATGTCCCACCCTGTAACTCAGATCACATCCTTGATGAAATCCTGCACCTGAGTCTCCCCCACCTGAGTGTATTTTTCTTTATGTTGTTTATGGCTTTAGAATTGGTGCTGCCTTCATCTCATTTCTGCTCACCCCCTCATGAGTTCTTAAACAGGGAGCTCATTAGAGCTGTCCTTCCCCATCCATCTCCGCTTCGTGTAGTTCTGTTAGCAACCTCGTTGTACCTTTTGTCATTTCAGCAGAATCTGCTCTCTGCAGTTAGACACTCTGCCTTAAAATTTGATGTTATTTATGTGAATAACTTCTGGATATTTATAATCTTTCCAAGACTGGCTGCCATTGAAAAATGCTATGCCTCAGAATTACCTTAAAACTCGGCTTTCTTGCGCTGTTTCAACTTTCCAGCCGCAGAATTCCACATTCTTTCCCCACCTGCACGGCCCCCCTTCTCATCCTCAGTATCCCTAAAACCTCCAGTATGCAAATGTGCAGCTCTTGTTGGACTTTCCTTCTGCATCCAATGAGTCAAAGCTGTAGAGAGATAAAAGTACACATGTAGGGGGCCGTCAAGTTTTGACCACGGAAGCCTTTTTTAATTCGAAAAGAAAGAAAATCTTGGCATTGATTTTAGTCAAAGATGGAGTGTGACAGTTATGCATTGTCCTTCTTGGATCAGTCCATAGCATAACATGCATGTAAAAAGCTACCAATGTCTTAAGCGCAATCCCTTTTCTTCTCTATCTCATACATAGTTTAATAGCTGCAACAGTCATACCACAGAGTTCTGTGCCCTGAAATATTACGATTCTACAACTTTACTCTATAGAAATTCACATGTATAAAATATTTCCCCACATGGTCTCAGTGTAACAGGCTAAGCATGGCAGGACATCCCCTGGTATGTCACCCATCAGATATTCAATGCACTAATCCTTTTTTCTTTAAATGGTTCTTCGTCTTGAGTGTAATTTCAGTACATTATAAATAGCATGTATTATGTACCATATTTTGTCAGTTGCAGAGGTTCAGTCTTCCTTCAGCTCTGTGTTCTGTTATTAAACTCCCTAGTCCACGAGTAATAATATATAGGTGATTGTGAGGGAATCATACTTAATTAAAAATAAAAACGTAATACATTTTATGAGTAATACTATTTCTGTCGCTGATTGTTTTGAACACCGATAGCTCTATCTTACACCAGGCACGACGCAAATGTCTTTGCTAGCATGAGGGTGCGCAGGTGTCATTTTCTCATATGATGCCCACGTTGTTTAGATAACAAATGAACTGGCACCAGTCCCAGCGCTCATGGGCGTGCTGGTCTTAAAATCACGTGGAGTCAGGTGCAGGGCTGGTGTATTGAAACTTTGAGGGAACTGAAAGCCATTGCGCTGTTGATCAACAAACACCTGGTCTAAAGTCAATAGTACAGTATTTCACTGTTATATAAAGGGTTTGTTATCAAGATAGTAACATGAGCCCACATAGGTACAGTGCATGTAGAGCATGTGGACACTGCTTGAAACAGTGACGCGTAGAAGTGAACAAACCTTCAAAAAATTAAGAATAAAAAGATAATGTTAAAGATCGTTATACTGGGGTTGGGGTTGTGGGTCTGTGGGAGGGTATTGTAGTATGTTATGTTGTGTTATAACTTGTTATATTTTGTGATATTAACGTACATAAAATGGAGCAAATGTAGGATTTTGTAAATGTCACTGTAATACAATCTTGTGAATTGCTCAATAAAAATATATATATGAAAAAAAAAAAGATTGTTATTGTATACATTAATATAGAAATATATGTCATAATGGTTAGTTATAATATTCATCAGGATTAGCTAATCATGGTAATGACGGATAAAATTGCCTATATATTACAGTGGTACCCCCAAATCCATGGTTTCAAACTTCCAGTAATCTGTGATTTACAGCAGTCTGGAAAAAAAACGTAAGAATTCAAGGAATGGTTCATAAAAAACCACAAACCACGCACCGAGTGGACAGGCTGTAAGCTGATGAATAGGCCTGCCCATGATAGGCTAAGATATTTACAGGCCAAGATATGTACAGGTACATGATACAGTATTTTACCTTGTCAATGTGCGTTTTTTCATTCTTTTAAATGGTATAAAAAGCAAGATTTTCATTGCTCCCAAATCCATTACGTGATATTTTTTTATTGCTATATTAGTCTCAAATGTCAGAATCCCATTCATTCAAATGAGTACAATACTGTATAATAAAGTACAATGAACTTTGTCATTACTGTATTTAATGTTGGCAATGTCTTACTGTGCATAGTTTACCAGTTAAACTTTGCCATATATATGTACTTAAAATGATGATATATGTGGAGTCTGTGGAGGGCTTGTGTTATGGTTATCCATGGTACGTCCTGAACCGTATCCCCCAGTGATACAGGGGCATTACAGTATTTATTATAATTATGATTATTATGATTATTATTATTGCTAATAATAATAATAATGATGATGATTGTTATTATATTAATAATAAAGCTGAGGGAGCTTTGGTGGAATCCTTCCCTTGCTGTAGATGGTCTGCTTTCACACTTTCACTTCACACAAGAGCAGATCCTCTGCAGTGAAGCGTTCTCTTCTACTACTTGGCAAATCCGCTGTTGTAATAACAATCTGCCAAGGAGCAAGTGCACCTGGCTCTTAAAGGGAGTGGGAGACAACAATTTGATTGGTAATATAGCGTGTTACTCCCCAAACACACTCATGACTAATTACGAGACTGAGTACAATCCTTTCGGATTATGCTCCTGACAACGCTATTTTTCTGCTGTTAAACTAGCATAAGTGGTTTGGCCACGTCCTAAAGGAACTTGGACCCTGTACTTCAGACCGTGTGCTTTACACACTGCACTTTAGATAATTAAAATACGACCGCATAAGTCTGTTTCCATATTTTCCCCACATCTCATGTTAATCTCTATTTACAAACAAAGTCAATGGGGCACTGCAGAAAAAGAAATTGAACTGAAGAAGTTATTACTGTGTGGGTGGTAACAGCAGCCAAGATCCAGTACTGTGATGAGATGAATCCACGCTTTCTGGTATTGTTTACCAGAAAATGCTGTCAATCACATCCCAAGTGTTTGTGAGCAGCACAGAGTGCACTCAGCTACATTTATCCCAAACACCCACAGTGACTCGTGTATTAAAACACTCTACCTTCTCTTTTTGAGGAATTATATAAATCGGGGAAATCAGGGAAGCATCCCTCCTTTAGTGTAAGACCAATTACAGCCTCATGGCATGCACTTTGTGGGCAACTTAATGCTCCTGTGCAAAATAATTTAAAAAAAACAACTATGTCACTTTAGATTTTGAATCTACACTTAAACAACGAGACACATTTTTTAATGATCCATTGAACACAACTTTCATATGACAAGCAGCCACAGAGCTTGGGCCATGGCAGGAGAAACAAAGGAATTCCTGCTAACTAATACAAGCTGTGGTGGCCAATGCTTTTTTATCGTGAGTCACATGTCCCCAATAGTGTTGTTACAGATTTAGATATTTACAGGAACTACTGTGAGTGAGATGGCAGTAGCGCTTGGAAAATTCTTTTAACCGTTCTTTCAATAAATAAGTGCATCAATCCAAAAATATATTAAAATCAAATGTATATTCAGGGGGGCACAGTAGTTCATTGTTTATAATTATGACCTGAGTGGGGTTCTGTAGGGATTGACTTCGACCCCCAGCTGTGTTTCTGCGGAGTTAGCTTCTCTCTATCCGTGAGGGTTTCTTTCAGGCACAGCTAATGGTCAAAGCCACGCAATCCATGTGAATTTCTTTCTCGGAATGATTCTATCTGATAGATTGGGATCTTGTGCTTCCTGAGAGTCTCCAGGCCTGCAATGACCCTGCAGCGGAGAAGCGGTTACAGAAAATGGAGCCAAATGAGATTAGACCAAACAACACAAATATTGAACTTAACGGTCAGGTCCAATTTTCTCTATTAATCACAAGAATAATAATTCATGTTAAGGTTGAAAATGTTTGTCTGTAATATGGCATTGCCAAAGTATAATTCCAACACAAATGTTCTGGCTGCTGAGTTTGTCATTTCCTTGTCTGAATGAATTATCCATTATTATCTGGAAAAAATGTAACCCTTGCATCATGCCTTTCCGTGATTTTATGATATAGAATGAAAATCTTTGTATTTTATCCCTGTCTTTGACCAGGATGTTACTGTATGTTGCTATGACAATAACGGATTCTGGAAGCTCATCATACATTAGTGTCATCCAATAACAAAATTCTTCTGCTGATAGATATTCTATCCAGCATTCATATATTCCAAATCATACAGCTATTAATATGAGCAAGTGGAGCATAACCAAGACATGTTGACAAAACATGAGGCGGCCTTGGGGTGAAAATCACTGGGGAAGTCACCAAGCTGATGAAATGCCCAGTTACCCTTGACGACGCGTTTTTTTAATCAGTTGCATTGTTTGCTTTACCAGTATCAAGGCTGAATCACCAAGCAAAAAGGAATTCCTTGCTATCTGCTGTGCAATTTCAAATGTTTTTAAGAGATTCAAAATATATAAGCATTTATTTTAAACTCATGATTATGCAACTAGATAGATAGATAGATAGATAGATAGATAGATAGATAGATAGATAGATGGGGAAATTACTATGCTTCTATGCTTCAAAGTTCTTAAAGGAGCTCAATAATTGCACTCTATTGGTTCGTGAGTGGAAGCTCATTTCAGTTTGGATTAGACCCACCTTAGTATCATTTCAGCATTTATGTGTGTCATGTCAGTAATGATTGATGAGTCCAAGACAGGTGCAGTGAAGGGATAATAGGTCATTTTGTTAACAACAATACAATATTTATAAGATTCCCTATCGCTAACCTTTCCTTTCATGCTGTCTGTTCAACTGTCCTTTTCAAGGATATTAGCTGTCAAAATGCCATGTTCTTGTCCTTGTTGCACAATGCATCTAAACATCATAGGGCATAGAGGATATCGCTCTCTCTCTCGTTCTCTCTCTCTCTCTCTCTCTCTCTCTCTCTCTGTCTTTCTCTATTTCTCTCACAAAAGATCATTTGGAAGCAAAAAAGTTACAAGCCATCTCTCAGGATGGGTGGTCATTATTGCAATGCTGTCAGCTACTTTTAATTTTGCCAAACTATAACCCTAATTGCAATTATCTCCCATGACGTAATACAGTAAGCCAATACCCTCCACACGATGCCCTAAAATGTCCAAATCTAACATAATATATAACATTTTAATTCCTCTGGGTCAACGATGAAACACTGATCAGAATTTTGAGCACTTAATCTAGAAAAATCATTTCATTTTCAGTGCAGAACAAATAGTTATTGTGTTTGCTCTGCTGATTATAGCTTTAGTTCCAGGTTAAAAGAGAGATTTGTTTAAATATTCATAGTCAGGGTGTCATCTGTAAACATGGTGCTGTTACAAACCCATTTGGTTGTTTCCCAGATCTCACCTTTTTGCCTGAAACATGGTGTGGACTAATCTGTTTAGAGTCAAATCAATGATTTGTAACTGAGTCTTTAATGCCAAAGAACTTCAGCTGTTAAATATTTTAGAAGGGGTACCTTTTATAATCCACAATGGCTGTGCTGCTTTGCTTGTAATAAAAATTGATTTCCCATGCATCAGTGAAGATGCTAATCTGTAGGATAAGGATCTCCTGGATTGCTGCACTGATGAGAACAAGAGTGGCATTACATCCATCTATGCTGTAAAGCTCTTCTATGGAAATGCCTGTCTCGTGCTTGAACAAAGAGTTTTCTCTGAATTAAGAATAGATAGCGCAGCTTGACTGGAAGCTGGTGAAGAAATGAACGTACTTGTTAACATAACCGATTAAACAATAAATAATAGCAACAAATAAATCAAATTGGCAATGAGAGGCAGTGTCCTTCTGCAACAAAAATGCATGATTTCAGTATTTTTAATTTAACCCATATCTTCTCTCATGGTTATTGGACAGCTACTATAAATTTACAGAACCTGACACAAAACTGTGTAGGTTAGGAAAAGCTGGTTATTAAAAATAAATATTTAATCATTACTTATTTTATCTGATAAAAGTGTAATCAGTGTCTGTGCCGCATAAAGCACTTGCTGTTTTTTATCGCACCATTCGCTCTCATAAGCATCACTAAAGACACAGGACATTCATGTGTCTGCTTCTCATAAGTATCATAAATATCACATGCAAGACAATGAAAATAAGTTCCCCATTACTGCCGAAATTAATTATATCAACTGAATCTTCATTTACAATTTGACTTCATTGATTTTGTTCTGAATCATGCGCAATATTTTTCTTTACAGTAGAAAATACACAGTCCATGATCGCCACATGTTTCTCTTTTTATTTAATTGTATTTAAAATATTTGTATGGATCATATATTTATATGGATGTCAACAATTAATATGATTATTATTTAAATACTTAGATTATAATGAATATTACTATTTGCTTAATTAGCTTCAACAACATAACTAATTATTATGCCAAACAAATCCAAAAATTGTTTATTATTCAAATTTATTCAACAATTGCAAAAAAAAAAATTAATAAATAAAAATAGAAAGACAAAACACATTTTATTTACAACCAGTTTTCATCTTATACTGCAGTGACAGAGGCACCCACCTCCAGAGCAATCTCATTATTGGCCAGTGAAATTATTATGAAACATGAGTTTGTTATCAGAAAAACAATAGATATGCGTGTGCATGCACATGGGAGCGAATGCACGCAGGTGTTGGCATTGCACAGAAATCACGTGATCTTTCACAAATCACATGATCAGTGATTCTCACTGAAGGTCCAACCAGTTTCGCAGCACAGTGGTTAATGTCAGTTAAGCAGCAGCAACTTAAATGTTGATATCCTGTTATGAGTCAATTCTCCTGTACAGCAGGTAGCAACACTTCTGAATGTTGATATCTCGCCGTGGCTTCATTCACGAAACCCTCTCACTTACACATACACAAATATATATATATGCATGTGTGCGTATCCCTTTGTTGAATAGAAGGCTAGCCTTATTATTTACATCATAACAACACTTCTAATGTCAAAGATTACTAAGGAAAAACTTGGGAAATTGGTTCATGTGGACTTTATCATAAAACTGATAGATTAGTCCATAATTTACTCAATACGTATAGAAGGGACTGTTTTGAAAACTGGGTCAATTAGTGACCACAAATATATATAAGATTTAATGTCTACAAACAAAAAGGGGAGATCTGGGGGGCGATGGGGGTGAGACCCTTCATATCCAGCAAAATCCCTGTGACATAATACGAAATATTACATGAAAGATCAACGAGAATATGCAACCTTCAAAAGGCAGCATGTTCAATGCAAAAATGAAAATAGCAATTTAAACCTGTAGCTTAACTTTTCAACTCCAAAGCAAATAAGTGTGATTCTTAAATTAACCGACGTCCCGGCCGCAATTTTATGCCTCAGTTACAAAGCATGCCTGTGCCTTCCTAATTCCAGATATGTCTAAGGAAAGGGCACACACAACATCGGAATTCTCATTTTACATATTTGTACAAGCAAAATACCAATATGCAAAGGAAGAATATAGCGATTAAGTCAGTCACAAGTGGGCCAATGGGCCAACACCATTTCTAGTATGGAAAGAGAGTTTTGCATATCTAACGAAGTCCTTAGAAAATTAAAACCAGGATATTTTCAGTTGGAAGAGTGTTAGAAAAGACAATGAGTAACAACAAGACCTTTATTCCATAAATTCTACATAATAGTGGAATACCTACATGGATTTAAATTCCCCGCTGCATTCCACTGTGCGTTT
>JABFEB020000092.1:15079581-15092927 GCA_019775895.2 Stomatorhinus ivindoensis | reverse complement strand
GGGGGGAGACCACATACACTTGTCTTCTGAAAATGGATTATGCCTACCCACCTCCAACCTGATTGAAGTAAGAGAATTTTATTGGTTCTGCACTATGTACACTTTCAGTGGCTCTCAGTGTTCCAGTTACGTGGCTTAGTGTGTGCCAATTATATGATACTGCAAGGAAAAAAAGTGCTCATTACTGTCTGAACACCTCAACACGCTAAATATCATATGAGAGTTTTCAATTATAGAGACACCTGAGAGTTTGTTGACGTCTGGCATATGTTATCAAAGAGAAAGCACAATAGCTTATTTCTGATCTCTTGGACTCAAATTTACTATGTATATCTTGGTCAAACATTTTTTATAGAGATAACACCATAACTGCGGTTTTCTGTTCATGTATATGGCTGTATTAATATTATCTCTTCCTTTGCAGAGTTTATCATTCTGTGAATTTTAGATATGCCAAAGCTTTCAGATGACTTCATAAATTGCTCTCTGGCAAACAAACATGCAATTGACATTTGTGGTCTGAAAATATGAAGAGTGAAGGAGAGAGAAGGAGAGACATTGGAGAGAGACAATGATAATTGCCACGGAAGAAGCGTGTGTGTCTTACGAATAGGGAGAGCGACCGACCTTATTAGAGATGAAGATAGCATAATTATTCACCTCGGTTCCCTGGAGATGTAGCTGTGAACTGATTGGTTTTAATTAAGTCTGAAAAGGTTTTCAGATGGATAATAATCTTTCAAAAAGGGAGCAGAAAAAAAAGAATGCAAACATATTTTGGATGCAGTTCAAGGTTTTTAATTAAGTTTAAAAGAGACATTTAATCTAACTTCTTTGAAGTACAGTGCAGTTCATTTACTTTTCTTTTCTGTTGTCACTCAGGATAAAAACAGACAAATTGGAAAATCCAGAAGTCTGAATGACGGAACAATGAAGGAGGTTTGATAATCAGACAACCTGTGCTTCACATGTACAAAGGGAGAGTGACATCATCAAATGGACATCAACAAATTAATGTTACGTTGGAGTAAGAAGGTTTTTCAGTTGCAGCTCATGAGTCAGTGGACCTTTGCAATTCTTATTTCAGCAAATAGCATTATGCATTTGCTCTTGCATATACAGTACGCAAACAACTAAGCCCTTACCCAGGAGAGGCTGCAAATGTGATCAAACACTGGAACTTCACCCATAGTCTCCATTCATGCCTCCTACAT
Organism: Stomatorhinus ivindoensis; assembly: GCA_019775895.2. NCBI lineage: Eukaryota > Metazoa > Chordata > Actinopteri > Osteoglossiformes > Mormyridae > Stomatorhinus > Stomatorhinus ivindoensis. The sequence goes on along the minus strand of JABFEB020000092.1, from coordinate 15,091,713 downwards.
TGCAATTTGATTTCCAAACTGTTCATTATTAGCAAATAATCGAACCTAGTGCACTTACAACTAATTGACATACCCTGTCCTGCAAGTGAGATATTGCAGTCACCAAGTGTACTGTACGTGATCAACCCTCCTAAGGTCTTATTGGGTTTTAATAATGGACTTATACTTTGAAATCACTGATGCAGTGAATAGGTATGTAACTGCTATGAAGGCACAAGACAGCATGCGTAAGGCGTTTGAAAAGCAACATGCTTAGTTTTATCTGGAAATCATTTAAGACGTTTAATATATAAAGACCCTGTAGCACACATAATGTTGTGCAAGGCATGTTGCTTAGAGAATGTGGTGAGAAAAAAATCAAGAAGTGTGGGGACAATTTCATTGGCAAGACAAGTTACACAGCAGACCTGGGTATCTTATTCATCCATCCATCCGTTTTCCTAACCGCTTATCCTTTTTGGGTGTATCCTATTCAGCGAGATTATTTATTACTTAAAAAATCTATTTATTTAATTTAATAAGGTTTTTAATGCCATCGATTTCCCGGGAGCAATATCAAAATAAAATGTAGAATTATCCAACCTATTATCACATTCATCTTTCCGAAACACACCCTCTAATACTTCTGCTTAAACACGGAAACACAGATAGAAAAACTCGAATTCATTATGCTTAAGTAGTGACCCTTGTTTTGCGCAGTTTATAATTTTCACACCTCTTATTTTATAAACAGTACTTTCATATGGCTAAAAATTCCATACATTACAACATGTCAGTGATGAATGTTATATTGCTACGTGAATCTCACGTAATTTTCTTACTATCAATGCATTTGTGTGCATAATTTTCCGAAATAAAAAAAAAAAAAAAAATTTCACATATGACAAGATATAATTACCATCATTTTCGTTTTCTATGTCTTCACAAAACGTGATTATAGCGTTCATAAAAGATTAGGGGGTGGTGGTGAGCAATAGGGGAAAAAAAAGATTAGGAGAAATTAAATCCGATAACAAACAACAAGGAAGATAGACATAGCTGTCGCATAAATCACAAAACTAAAATAATTGATTAGTTAATAATAAAGCATCGAGTAAAGTAAAACTTATAACGATTAAAATAAATAATCAGACAGCATATTAAATGTAAACTCCGGCAGGATGAAAAGTACAGCGATTAGGGAAACATTGTCGTTTTCGTCGCGTCAGCGAAAGACTGCTGAATACATACCCATAATTTTTAGGTAAACAGATTACATTTTATAAGTTTAACTACAAAATGCAAAGGCAGCTGGGCTCTCACGACATGTTTTAACAATTTTGTATGACAATAATGATCTGACATTGATATCTGAAGAACTTGAACAGCTAATGATAACAGATTAAGGCGTCTTCGTGAGGTATACCATACTATTTTACCATTGTTTGACAGTTGTTATAGCGATGAAATCATTCAGATATGCTAAACATATACAAACAGCTATACACAGGCTAACTAATCGCAAAAATCAGTACAAAGCTTCTGCTCCGAATACAACTACCCTGCTTAATGCACGTACTCGCAATAAAGTGGTTTGGACGGATATTAACTTTAACGCGCGCTTGATTAAAAAAAACTGCGCTCATCAGAATGATGTATATGAATTTCTGCATGCATATTTCAGCCCATTAAGTTACTGGTTGCTTTTTTCAGTGTGCTGCTATGAGTTATACTGAATAACAGATATAGATATTTTATTAACAATTAACAGCCTACCTGTATAAGCGATTACAGCATTTGTGAAATGGCTTGCTATACAAGTCAGTTACACATTACGACTTCACGTGAATGAAGAGAAGGATTATTTCACTTCTACGCTGTGGCTTCACTCCTGCAGATTTTGACACTTTAAAATTGTTTTCACGTCCACATTTTGCTGAGCTAAGAGTGATGTCAGTGTGGAAAATGATGAGTAAATAGTCTTGACAGTTGTTGTCATGGTCTGAAATAAGTAGTGGGCAAGTGTACTATTGATAGTAACTTTAAATGGTTTACATTAATTTTACCCCGAGAACACTGTCTCCACCGTAGCTGATGACTAAGTAAAATACTCCCACTGTTTGGTGGCGCAGAAGTTTACAGCACAGTTTAGTTGGCGATCCACAGAATGGGAAGCAACAGGTTTAGTCAAATTAATTCTTTTGTGGGGATTACATACTTTTCCAAACTATTGGGCACTGTCGATTGGTTCTTCTATTGTACTGTCTAATAATTGAACGCTTTAAGCAGTAAACGGCGATATCCGCGCCTCAAAAATTAAACTACTACACACAGATAACTGAAAATATGCAACTTAACGAGATGTCTGTAAGTTTGGTAATCAAACGCCATCAAAGAGAACATAACTTTTTTTTACTTTGTACTAGTGATACCCGATACTGTGCAATACTGGCCAATTCATATTACATATGGAATATTATAGTCTGAGTTTGTCTGTTATCGCACTTGCATTAGGTTCTGCTTCAAGCTCTAGAGTTTTCAGAATGCAGCCCCCGTACCTGTTCATATGCGTGGGGGGACAGTGATGGCATAACGTAGCTTTGCAGTTTCATTTGAAAGTTTCATGCAAGCTCAGTAAACAGAGTTGCCCCAACCACATCTGGCCTGTGGAGGAAAGTGCCAGGCACAAGCAGACAGGTAATAAGGAGCACAGAGCCACCCACCTGACCGTTTTTGCAGAGATCTGCCCACATGCTGGTGCCATCACCACCTCTCATGAGCACGTGGTAGATGAAAAAGTAAGTGCCTGGAATGTTGCAGATGAACTTGCCCGAGGTGCCGTCGTAATTGTTGCCCAGGTTGGTGACCACGTCGTCAAACTTGAGGATCTCATAGCCCTCGTGGGGGTTCTTGAGCCCGGCGTAAAAAGCCACTCGGGGGGCTGTGGTGTACATAGCCGTGCTGATAACTCCATTACCCCCTAGACCTAGGGTCCCAGTCCTCCCAGTATCCCCCCTGTCCCCAGGTGGGCCCACTGGTCCTGGAGGGCCAGGTTCTCCTGGCGGCCCTGGAGGTCCAGGCTTTCCTGGCCGGCCTGGCTTCCCTTGCGGGCCCTGCAGCAGAGTGGACGGCGGGTGGACGGCGCTATGGTCGCTGAGAGCCTCAGCCTCGCCCCGGATGCTCGCACTGGTGGTGGTGCCCTTGTTGAGGTAGGGGTCGCACACCATGCGGCAGGTGCCCAGCATCTCATAGTGGCTGGCGTCATTGCCAACGGAGCTCACCAGCACGGGGATGAGGACGACCAGCACCAGGACCAGCATGACCCCAACGGCGGCTGCCACCAGGGTCTTCCTCCCGATGCTGAGTCGGGGATGGGGCTGTGCTGCCAGCGTGGCTCTCCCGGGGGTGGAAATGGTGACTGCTGTGTAGGGGGTGCCGTTCGCCAGTGAAAGGGAGACGAGGATCCCACGGGAGGCGTTGAGGGTGGGTCGAAGAGAGAGAGACCAACATATACACAGGGGAGTGCACACACAACACACACACGCACACACAACACACACACGCGCACTCACAAGCACGCGCGCCCTCGCCGCTCACAGGCGTACACACTCTCAGACTGGGAGGACAGGAGCCAGAGGCGGCACTCACCAAAGAGGAGAGAGAAGGAGGATGGGCAGAGAGAGAGAGAGAGAGAGAGAGAGAGTGAGAGAGAGAGACCGCGAGAGGAAGGAGGCAAGCCAAGGAATCAGAGGCGGTTTTGTGCTGATTGATTTTCTGGCTGCCTTTTTATACAGCGGCTGTGGATCCCTCCCTCTGGCTTCACGCTCACATGGAAATGCAAGTGGATGGAGCTGCTCCTGCCTCCAGTCGGACACGGAGGAGCTTGGGAAGGAGGTCCCTCCTCAGACTGCTCAGCTGCGCACCAAATGCACCACTACACCTTCTCTGTCTCGCCCTCTTTTACCTTTTTTCTTTATTATGGGGGCACCTACACAGATATAGGCTTTCCTGCCCTGAAAATAAATTGAAATAGCAGGGGGAAAATATGTAGCAGACATTCAAACACGTCTGTATGCAGGTATAATGGGATAATAAGCTGAAAATCCATGTGTGTAGAGAAGCAGTGTCCAGTCAGTGTAACTTGTGGTATTATTGCTATCGTAATGAACAGAGTCGGCTAAAGTCCTTTATGTATGCAGTCATTCACTTCGCAACATATTAAATAATATCGATTTTTGTTTTGTTTAGTTTTCTTTGGTACAGGAAGTCAAGTTGTTGTGATGAGAAAACGTGTCTGTATTTGAATGTACATCCTTAAGAGTCTGATTAAGCATGAAAACTAAGAATGATCCAGGTTCCCTGTATTACTGTTGTATGACAAAGGAAGAAAGAATTTTTATTCTTAACCCCTGTGGTAGAAAGGTTGCAAATTTCCTGGATCCTGTATGATATGATCTTGTGCAATAATATGCGGTCACAATTAGCTGTGTGTCTATCCAGGAATTTCTTTACCATTCAAATTTGCTAAGAATTAAATGAGGCTGATATACAGAAGCAGGTGTCCTCTAAACACTCTCAACAAGAAATTGAGCCCACATTATTTTAATTTACCTAATGACTAATTAACTAATATTAATAACTCAATCAGAAAATACATGACACCACTTATTCCAATTATTTCTATACAGACACTTCACTTGTTGTAAGTGAGAAATATTTCAGTGTTAAATCCTGGGTTCCTGTAATGTATCTGTTAGCTATAATTACTGAAGTAGTTGACAGCAATTACAAATGTAGTTAAGCTAGAGTTGCCCGTGGTTTATAATTTCATGGCAGATAAAGTAAGATAAAGATGAAATAGTATGTGTTATAAATTAAGGTTTTGTGGGAGGGATCACCGTCTGCCCACGATCATGTTCAGTTCGGCTTAAGGACTGAGCAGCTATTCACACGGCATGTACGTTTTTCAGATTCCATCAAATGGAAACATGAATTGGAATGTCTGTGATTTGTAGAAGCGACCTTACAGAAATTTGAATTGCAATAAATGGCTACTGCTGGCCCCCCATCCAGGGTTGTTCCCTGCCTCGTGCCCATTGCTTCCGTGATGGGCTCCAGACCCCCCGCGACCCAGTAGGATAAGTGGGTATAGAAAATGGATGGATGGATAAACGGCTACTTTAAATAATAAACCGAGGGTTTTACTTACCCAGCACAGGTTTGCGTGGGGCCAGCACAGGGTGGAGGTTCACCCTGCATGGGATGGCAGCTCACTGCGGGGGACATGCATGCTTACATGCATGTATATGTTAATTACACATTACGGACGACTCTGGAAACGACAGCGAGTCTAACTGCATGTCTTTGGATTGCAGGGAGTAGGTTTAAGTTATATGTATTTTACAGAGCTACACTTTCAATAGTTAGTGCACAGAGTGTACTGTCCATGGTAAGTTCACAAAAGTACTAGATTTCTTACTTGTAGTCAGGCTGTATTGATACTACCTGCTCTTGAGTCCTGACAATGTGACCCCTCCCCCGCCAATTAACATTCAGGTTAGATTTCTGGAGGATTCCAACCAGGGCGTGTGTGTTAAGAACCTTGTCCTTGGAAATCCATGCTTTCTTTGCACAGCAATTCCTTTTCTCATAGACAATTTTATATTTTATTTATTTTTGCTGCAGATTTAACACCTACTGAATTGCAAAATCTTTATTAAATAATAAACTTATATTTCTCTTTTGTGACCCTGAATTCATCCATCCATACACCCACCAATCCATTCATCCATTGTCTAGAGCTGTAACCTACTCAGGGTCATGGGAACAGCTGGAAATCTTACAATCATTTCTGAAAGACGCAGGATTGTATATTTCACAAATAAATGCATTTCTGTGGTATATTTCTTAAATCTGTTACATGGCTCTCACATCAAAGACACCCGACTACGTGCGAAGGTATGATCCTTCTCCTCTCACTCCATTTTTCAAAGCACATTCACTGTGGCAGAATGTCCCCTCCCAAAAATGCAGAAGAGGCTACCTGGCCAGCTGCAGCACAGCATCCTTTGCAATTCTGCATGCAAGTTAAGAATCGTGATGAAATTCAATGTATGCTTAAAAACAGCCTTACAGCAGGCAAGGTAATTGGTCTGTCAATCAGGCTGAGGAATGCTGAGGAATCTGCTTTATACCGAAGAATGTAAAGTATCTGTAGAAGGTATAACTACAGCAGCATTCCATTTCCTCAGCTGGACCTGCTCCACCTGCTAGTGTAATTCTGGGTCTGTCCTATCAAACCGCAACAGCACTGTGCTAGAAATGATGTCACCCTCTCAGAATGCAAATCCATGAATAGGTTTTCAAACAAGTTACATGCATGAGCCAGCAGGTGTTGTGTTCGTTTAGGACATAGGATAACCTCAAGGTTTCTGATTCAAGTCACATGTGAGATCCAAATAGGAAAAGTAACACACAAATGACCTGAATAAAAGGAAATTTGGAATTGTGGGAGATTTTGGGTGATTATGTTGTCTCCCATCCAAACATGTTTTGCAAGAACAAAAACAGCAGAAGGATCCACATTCAATATGAATTAGAGAGGAAGGACAGAGAAGTAAATATTCACCAATCTGCTTGAAGAAGTTGGCAAGAATCCAGAGCTTTTCTGCAAGGAGACAAGCCTAATAAGAACATGCATGGGTTCGACACACATTAAAATGTGGTGTGTATTTTTATCTGGCCTTTAACTACAAAATTTTACACAGAACTGTAGTTATTTCAGTTATAGAACATTAACTTTTTCCTCTGCAGTAAAATCACTTCTTTAGTATTGGTGACCAATTCTACTCTGGCCCCTCCTCTCCCAATTATCTGCTCGTTTGTAGGGTGATGCAGCTATTAACAGTATTATATTACATATATTATTTTCACAAACCGGCTGCAATATTGTTTTCTTTGTTTTTACATTTTGATTAAAGTGATAACGTTTTTCACAGTGATAGCTTTTTTTGTTATCCTTCCCTGTTATCCTTATGGCAAACCCTTCTTTTTTCACAAAATTTCACATCCTTTTGCAGTGTGGTGTGCTCTTCTGAAGTAAAGGTCACATATCCCATTTCTTTTATAGCATAACTTTTGTACCTCTGAAGGTAATGTCATATTATAGGTGTCAATTCACTATTTCATTTTGGTATCCAGACCTCAATAGATTAACAAAAGTATGTCTCTGTTAAATTTGCTCGATGGCATACTGGAGGTTTCAGTCCATCAGCTGAAGTTTGATATTTTCTGAATCTGACATTTTTAACTGAAAAGAACAACATGAAAAAGGCATAATGAACAGAAAATAAATTAATTCCTCATTGAAATCAAAAATAGACCAGACTATGTCATTTGTGGAATTAAACAAATTGTTTATCCAGACAACCATGTATACAAACCAATCTTCATAAAGTATTCCACTACATTTTCTATCCCTAGTTTCTGTGTTGACTTATTTCAGAATGGATCTAATTTCCTTTCACCATCAACTGACACACCACATAACCCCTAATGACAAAGTGAAAATATTTTATTAGGTTTTTTATTTACTTGTTTGTACTACCGTGCTATACCCTGAAATGCTCATTTGCATGTACATTACAAGTAGCACTATATGTCTATTTGACCTCTGGGTCTTGGGACACCCATCCAGCATTGCCTATGTGGTTGGATGCATAATGTTTTGTCACCGATCCACATCTGATATTTACTAATTTAGTTTTCGGCAATCTGTAAAAAGAGAGCTCCTATTTCTTGCTAAATCGATTTTGTCAATCAAACGCACAACAGCTCTTCCACATTTTAGATGTGCTTTTGTGGCTTTAAAGCTGAACGCTAACGGTGCCACTCATTCTGTTTGCCACTCAGTGGGTGTGAGCGGAGTGACTTCTGCTTGCCATGACGTCATGCGCATATGCTTTGCAGTATGAAGAACGTAGCAGTAAGAACATCAGATAAGAGGGTGATGATCTGAGAGTATTTTATGCTGTAAACAACTACTAGTAGTGCATTAATTTACAATCTTTGTAAAAAAAAAAAAAGAAAAAAAAAACGAGTAATACGATAAAAGTAATGGATAATTTAGAAGTCACTGGCTTGGGCTGTTTTGCACATCTGCTACAGCTTTTGATACACGTGGTATCCTATCGCACCAAAATGTAAGTGATGCTGTTGCCAGTAGGAGAAAAATTGTGGGGCATTTTAAACATTCGCCACTTGTGTAGTCTCGCTTGGAAGATATTCAAACTGAACTGCAAAATTCCTTAAGCACTTAAAACAAGATGTAGAAATGAGGTTCTTTGGCATGGATTTTTAAAATTTTATTTAATGGATTTTAAAATATTAATAATATAAAGTTTATACATTTAATATATTAAATTTCCCATTTGATTGACAATTATATTACAAATTAAATTATTTTATTAAAATATTAAAGTAAAAAAGAGTCATGTGTCGGAATCAGTTTCGGTATCAGCAGGTGTGTATTGAAATTGGATCAGAACGGAAAAAATGTGGATCAGCTCATAATAGTAATAATAATAGTTATTATTATCAACATAATCTCTTTCATTTTCTGAGAGTACAGTACTGTATAATAATGTACAATGTGATGTTTTACTGTGTCTAATTTATCAATCACCATATATTGGCACATGAATATTACGTTATACATGGAGTCTGCAGATGGTTTGCTATTATCCATGATTTCAGCTCTCCGTGGTAGGTCTTGGCACACGTCACCTGCAGATATGGGGGAACTACTATACACTAATTATTGTTGTGACTTGTGTATTTTGCTCCTACATGCAGTGCATACTCTGGCTTTCAGGCAGCCAATCGGCAGGCCCCAGACACCTCTTTGAACTCCGTCTGATTCTCAGACCTCAGTCGCTGTGCTTCTAAATTATAATCTGTCCTTTTCTGTGGGTTGATTTCATGTTTTTTGCACCGTCTGTTGAGGTGCTTTTTCCTTCATCCCTCTAAATGACAGGTGAGCACAGGGCAGGTGCCCTGAAGCTGATTTCTCCTGCTGCCCCTAACAGGCCTCTGACTGTCTTTCCATCTGCCCCCCTGTCCACGACTGGCACGGTGATCCCTCTCCTCTGCCCTGCCCCTCCCCATTGTGGCTCAGCTCTGTACCCTCCCCTCTTACCTACGTCTGGGGTCCTTTTATGTCCCTCACTGGTTCTGCTGTTTCCGGAGCATTATAAATTGTGTGTTTTGGTGTTGCTTTTTCATTGCTTGTACTTTTTTGTCTTTGGTATTGTGGGCTCTCAGTGTCTTTCTCCATTTTGTCTTCTTTATTGAAGGCATACACTTTGTTTATTCTGCTCTTTGGTTCCTAAATGCATAGTAAGTCTCCCTTCTGGCTGGGCATCTCCAGATTGTGAGTAGTTTAACAGCGTAACTTCCACAGTCTCTTCACTCTTCCAAAAGCGTTTCTGGGCCAGGTGACACAAACCTCATCTATTGTCTTTTTTTGCTCAAATAAAGCTATCAAAACCATATCCATTTTCCTGTACCAACTTTGGGATACTGATCAAAACACAGAAAAGTCCCACATACCTCTAATTTGTTTGTCCTGTCACTGTTCTCAGTTGATAGATAAAGGCTAGCAGACAATCTTGCGGTGCCAATAATTCATCCATGACTGAACTCTCATACGCTCTTAACAAAGTGTCGGTGATCTGTTATTTGTAGATTGATATCGCTCTTCAGGAACTTTACTCGATCGCCTTTCAAAAGACATACAGAACTGGACTCAACAAGTTTGCTAAAAACAGATGCAAACCACCCCAGACAGGACCATCCCACCCACAGTGTTCGGCGTTTTTTTTCCGTTGCACAGGACAACACAGGAAATAGGCACCTGCCGTCCATCGTAGGGGGAATTACAGAATGCGGTGTGCTGGAGAAATGTGGGGGGGGGTTGGTGGAGCCGGGGGGCCAGTGAAAACCGAGATGCGGAACTAAGAGACACGGATCAAACAAACACAGTACAACACAAAACCAAAACCACAAGACAAACAAGATAGGATTGCAAAGTCTTGTACTCGCGGAGTGAGAAAACTAAGTCCCAAGCAAAGCTCACTGATCAGTAGGTGGGACTTCCAGTTTTAATTAATTTTAATTAAAAAAAACACACAGGATAGTCAAACGGCGCTGCTCAGCTTGTGCTGAGCCTGGGACTTCCCAGTGAGATTCAACTAATTCAGCCATATGTGAGATTCAACTATTATAATTCATGTTCTTTTTAGTCTGATACACAGCTTTAATAATGATTTTTTTACTTTGATGTGTCCACTCCGTTTTAAACTGCTAATTAAAATGATAAATTCTTTGGTTGCATCATTTCAATAGTTTGTAAACTGAATCATTTCATTGTCTTCATCAATAAAAAGATGTAATGCATTCTCCATAATGAAACTAAAGCATGAATTAATTTATTCTTAATCAACTGTTGGATTGTCCCCTCTCCATTTGTTTACAGTTGCGGCTCACCTATTATAAAGCATTTTATTTTATTTCACTTTAATTTAAATTAATTCAATTTTATGAAAAACAGTTCTAGATGCGATGTAGAAATGGAAATCAGCACCCAGATTTTTGAGTGGTAGTGTGACGGAAGAGCTTTCCACAGCCAGTCGACCTGGAGAACGCTTGAGTGTGACATCATTCTGTCATGACACAGACTTGTTCAAACTGGATGTTTTATTATGTATTCTAGATCCAAAGAGACAGCACCCCAAGCTGGATCATACTATCCATACCTCTACCCAACAATCCCTGAGTCCAAAGCACTGGCGATCACAGGAAACATGAAACTGCCACAGGAAACAGGAACGATGTGCGCGTGATAAGGACTCAAGGCAGGTGATTGGCGGAGCCTGGAATTCTTATTTGCATGCCAATAGTCATTCTTACAAGTATGACCTGTACATATAAAACTCATGATAACAGAACTTCAGGTCGACACAACCATTCTGACCTTGGGATTTCTGTTCTTAAGTCCCAGGCTATACATATATAATACATATAAGATAAAATCGTACTGACAATATTTATACATATCCTGTATGGTGAACATCTTCGTGTCTGATCAGTTGTTCCCCTGAGACATTCCTTTTTCATATCTGTCAGAGGCATATTCATTTTCATCCCTAAATCCTAATACTAATGATTTATTATCGTCTCCAATGGTAAATCTATAAATCATTTAAAAACTAACAGTATCAAAAAGCTACAAAAGATGGACATTGCATATATTAACAAGTTAATGACCATTTCCACTAAGTGGCAAGTCCATTTCAATGTTGTATTCATTTATTAATTTCATACGCAAATCTGTGTCTTTGAATGTTGTCGGTATCTGTCTGAGGTGATAAAATCCTGTATAATTGCACAATTTTACTGTAAATAATGAAACTGACTGAATGAAAATTTAAATAGCTTTCACAGCATTATAATCAATCCTTTATAATTTAATACAGCTTGTGAAATGATCCTTTGCCTTTTAAGTAATTCAAAGAAATTGGGTTTTTTCATAACAGTTGACTTTTTAAGGACTTGTTTATCCAGTGAATATGCCAAAAGATTTTGGTTTGCCAGGTCTTTCAGCCAAGAAGTCAGTCAACTTACCATTAAGTCAGGGTTAGCTGACAGGTTAAACCCCTCGCTGAACCTGGCTTTCAAAAGTATATGCCAGTGCTGGGTGGTGGTATGACCGAAAATTTGTATCATGGTATTTTACAAGATTCTGGTAATTTCACGGAATATCACAGTATTTTGTTTTTCAAATTCACCCTTACAGCAGCAACAAGCATTTATACCAATAAAATATGCTTAGTAATGCTTTTAAAAAGCTGTGTTTTTAATATTTAGGTAAGTTTACATTTAGCTTGATCATATAACCATGTTTTTTTTTAGATTGCAGCGCATCCATATGTAGCTCAATAATGATATATATTACTGATTAAAACCACGCACTTAGAATTATTTCATTGATAACATTATTAGAAAAATAGTGTACATACTCTCCTGGAGCCGACACCTTATCGTGGTGGAGGGGTTTGTGTGTTCCAATGATCCCAGGAGCTATGTTGCCCGGGG
>JABFEB020000092.1:15037830-15051026 GCA_019775895.2 Stomatorhinus ivindoensis | reverse complement strand
CTCCCCAAACGAGCTTGATGGGCCGAATGGCCTCCTCTCGTTTGTAAATTTCTTATGTTCTTATGTTCTTATGTTCTCACTGCTGCTGATTGGAAGCTAGAAGTGCAGCTTGGCAAGCAGCTGAAGCTCCCATCCAAAATAACAACCACACTGCTCCGCCCAGACATGGCCATTCTGTCAGATCCCGCCAAGCAACTGATCTTGCTTGAACTCACAGTTCCCTGGGAAGAACGCATCGAGGAAGCCAATGAGAGGAAGCGGAGTAAGTACCAGGAGCTGGAGGCAGGGTTGGCAAACTCGTTGCCAAACTCTAGAGGTGGGCTGTAGAGGTTTCGGTGGTGGATCTCTCTGCAGAGTGTTCACTCTATTAGGTATCAATGGGCAGGAGAAAAGGTAGGCAATCAGGTCTGCAACTGAAGCCGCAGAGAAAGCAAGTAGGTGGCTTTGGATAAAGAGGACAGAACCGTGGATAAACGCTGCTGGGACACAGGTTGGGGCCTGATCAACCCTGTCCAGGTCGACTGGGCGAGGGTGTGTGATGTTGAAAGACCCAAAACACCCTATGACCCCAGGTAACATCACTGATGATGTGTCCCAGGGCATCTGTATAATGTATCTTGTATTCATAAGTGCACTTTGTCCGTTTAAAGCACTAAAGATAGAATATATACATGGACTAATAAGTATAAACCTAAACGATACAGGTGAATCGCAAGTGTTTTGCACTGCAGTACAGTGGGGCACTAAAGATAGAAACACAAGGCAGAAAGAAAAAAGATGTGACTTTTTGATTCTGAATTTAATAAGCTTCTTTGAGAGCCACAGCTAACCTTATTAACAAGAAGCCGTACTGTCAATAAAGTAACCGCTTCGCGTTTGTGGATTTAACACTTGCTATTTTGTTTATTTGTGAATTGGCCCTGAACAATTAAAGAGGAATATTTTTTGAGCTTGCTGAAAGATTGCAGAAAGTCACAGACAATGCATAAGCTAAAAACAATACTGAAAATGATTTGGATGACATTCATGACCATTCAAAAGTTTGGGGTTACTTAGAAATGTCTTTGCTTTTGAAAAAAAAGTTTTTTATCCATTAAAATAACATCAGAATGATCACAAATACTGTGTAGACATTGTTAATGTTGTAAATGACTATCAGAGCTGGAATTTTGCAATTATGTTAGCACGGATAAAAATTGTTATGCTGATTAAAGAAGCAATAAAACTGGCCTTCTTTGGACTAGTTAAGTATCTGGAGCATCTACAATTGTGGGTTTGATTACAAGTTCAAAATGGTTAGAAGCAAAGAACCTTCTTCTGAAACTCATCAGTTTACTCTTGTTCTGAGAAATGAAGAGAGCAATGGCCAGGAAACTGAAGATCTGGTACAGTGCTGTGTACTACTCCCTTCACAGAGCGGCGTTTACTGGCTCTGACCACAACAGAAAGAAGAGTACAGGTGAGGGAGAGGATAAATATATTAGAGTGTTTAGTCTGAGAAACAGACGCCTCATAGGTCTTCAAGTGGCAGCTTCAATAAGTAGTACCAGCAAAAGACCGGCCTCAATGTCAACAGTGAAGAGGCTGGCCTTCTAGGCAGAATTACAAAGGAAGAAAGAAAAGCCGTATCTCAGAATGGCCAATAAAAAGAAAAGACTGAGATGGGCTAAGAACAGAGACACTAGACAGAGACGATCAGAAAAAAGTGCTCACGGATAGACAAATCTAAGTTTGAGGTGTTCAGATCACAAAGAAGGACATTTGTGAGACACAGATCAAATGAAAAGACACTGGAGGAGTGCTTGTCAACATCTGAGGCAATGAGATGGTCTGCGGCTGCTTTGGTGATGGTAAAGTGGGAGATTTGTACAAGGTAACAGAGATCTTCAAGAAGGAAGGCTATTCCTCCATTTTGCAATGCCGTGCCATAGCCTGTGGATGGTGCTTAATTGAAGCCAATGTCTTCCTACAACAGGACAATGACACAAAATATGCAATAACTATTTACCCAAACCCAAGCAGACCATTTGTTGGTCTATTTACAGGACATTGCCCTCAGGAGCTCTTGAAGTAGCACAACTGTGTAGCTGCTCATATTCCTTATGATAGCCTTGAGCAATGCAAGAGTCACATTACATCTGGTATTTTTTGAAGAATCGACCGAAGCTCATTACAGAAACGTTATGGCAAATTATAATGAATGAACTAGGGTAAAATTAAGGGAGACAAAAGCAATTACATTACACAGTATAGTGAAACTGATACACTTCTGCAGTTCTGGGAAAGTACAGAGTAACAAAATAAAGGCCAAAGCAGAAAGTTCATTACATGTAAGCCTGTGTACTACATCTAAGTGTTTTTTTTTAAATTGTTTTTAGCTTCATACTAAGCTGATTAACGTTCAAACAGTTACCTGTGAATATTATTGTTATTATTGTTATTTCATACTTGGGGTTCAACAAACCCCAAAGCCCAACCGTGCACTCTGTTACAGCATTTTGTTGATTTTTTTTTGGCATTTCCCCTTGCCCAGTCACCAAAACACATATATTTTATTTCCATTCCATTCAGCTACTTCTTTTTAAAACCAATCTCCACTCGCTTCCGCAAATAAAGGGATACTATTTCTTTCTCAATATCCCTGTCATGTGCATTTTGTGTCATCCCTGTGTCATGCAAGTTTAAGTTACCATTCAAGTCTTTATAAAGAAACATTTCGCTGAGTAGAGATTAAGATGTACTGTAGGTAGACACCTTGTTTACTGCAACTGTAAATAACATACTGTAAGATACAGATGATGTCAATTATTAGCCATATGCAGTGATTTTTGTAACTTCAGGAAACCCTAGTCTCCTGAAAAATTAAAAAATAATATCAGACATGTCAACAGCACATAAGAGTCTGTGAAGAGACTTGAATTGCTTCTCTCAGCAAAATAAGGGGAACGTTTAGATTTTGGGAGGCCAGAGGTCATCGGAGAATGTAAGATGAAAACCAGGTTTTTGCTTAAAAAGCCCATATTTACCAAGCTTAATGAGAACCTTTACTGGACTGCGACTCAGAAGACACATGTGTGGGAGTCCGGAAGCTTCAGAAGTCAATGGCTGCACAGAGCTGCTGAGCACGATGTCAGCACTTAGTGCCCCTGTGTTCACACACTGAGAAAGCCTATTAGCTATCTGATAAAATTGCTGTTCATGCACACATCAGTCAGGTGTTTTGACATATTCAAAGAATGCCCACATTGAGACTTCCTGCACGGAGCACACAAGCTGCCTGCTTCTGCCTTCAGTGGCTGGCCATCGATTCATTAATTAAGCAAAATCCTAGGCCGAGTTTCCACCAGCGCCTCCAAGTAGTATTAATTACCTTATAATATTTTACATTCAACCAGGGGCTCATTCTAATCTTAATTAACATGCTTGATAATACATTTTAAAGTACAAGAACTGATTATTCAAAATACAAAAAATACACGTTGAGATTTAAATCCAAACCACTGGCATCCCATCCAAGGTTCCCCTTGTCATGTGCCCAGTGCTTCCTGAGACAGGCTCCAGATGCACCATGTTACTGCCTTGGATAAGCAGTTAAAAGATGGGTGAATGGGTGGAGAAGTACATCACCTTACCCAGATTTAAACATCCAGATTTCTAAAGGGGGGGGGGGTGCCATAAGGGAGTGGAATATAACTGGGGCCCAAAAATTTGGAACATTATTGAATTAGTCTGGTTTGGGGACCCAATCTGATATGCTTTGATGGGACCCAGAATGTCCAATAGCAGCCTTGCATGCAAATAAAATTTTTTTTAAAGTTAGTACAGTTTGGCAGTGAGGAAGCAGTGTCATACTGCCCATGGTGCATCAGTGGCCCTCCTCACCCCCTCTTCAGTATAGCTAATTACATCAGCCGTCTGGAGACACGTCTACGTCTCTGAGGGGGATCAGGCGTCACCACACGTCATGCGAGCTGCTGGTGCTCACCGGCTCTGAACACATCGACTCATCCTGCTTAATTACTGTCTGCTGTGCCTGCCTGTCTGTACGGCACGAGGCACGTCACTGTCACATGCTGCCTTCACGTGTTTCGCTGCACTGTGTTACCCTCTCATACCAGCTTAATCACACACATCAGGCTGTCTGTCTGTCAGTCTTTGGCTCACTGAGCTCGAAGGCAAAAACCATTCGGCCTCGTGATAGACGGCGATAATCAAACTATCATTATCCTTGTGGAATCAAGAGACAAGCATACACACCAAGGAAGGAAAAAGATGGAACAGTTTGTGTGCCTTGGAGGCAGGGGAGGAAAATACAACTCAGAGTGATGCAGCGTCCGTCATGAAATTCCGCAGAGATGCCGGAGATGGGATTTCCATTTTCCATGAATGGAAGAGGAATTGATAGGCACAGACAATTCAACACGCATGTCCTTTCATGTGAGCAGCAGCGGAAAGCCTTGTTTGGACTCTAATGAAATTCAGTGGTAGTTAATTCAAGGAAAGAAAGTGAGAGATTTCTCCAAAACATAACAGAATGCTGTGTACAGCATGAATACCAGCCTACCGATAGCCAATGGACATCACTGTTTGACTGGATGAAAATCCATGTAACAGTAAAATGGACTATTATATTTAATATTTCAGAGAGTGGCTTTTTATTATAGAGTGTTGAGCCCACAATCCATGATGCAATACTTTTGAATGAATCTGGAACATTTTCAGTGATGTATATGATTAATATTTTAAACCCAATTCAAACAGAAGGAGTAAAACAAAAGTCAAAGACAGGCCAGCATTTAGTTAAGAATAACAAAAAAATGAAAAAGCATAATGTAACATTTGATGCCATGTGGATTGTAGGCTGCTACAAAAGTCTGGCTCTATAGAGCAGTGGTTCTCAAACAGGGGGGTGCATCCCACTAGGGGGCCTCAACAAGGACGGGCGGAGGGGGCACAGTTTTTTTGAAAAGCACAAAAAAAATACAACATTGCTAATCTAGGGTTGGATGGAGGCCTACATTAAATTTTTATGGCAATATTTTTTGAAAATGAGATACAGTATGATGTAATACCATTTATATCAATATACTTTAATTGTGCATTAACATAGGGCATTAATGAAGATTTTTCATAGAAACGAATAGCATTCCTTCCTGGTTGCAAATGCATGAGACCTTTGGTCACAGAATCCCAGAATTCTTAGTTAAAACCAAACTATTGGGTCAGCGGCATCTCATAGGGAAGCTGAGGGAGGGGAAGGCCAGGAAATCATTGTTACTTGGCTCGTCTTGTTTTAAAACATTGTAATACCTTAAATGACGGTCTTTTCGCTTATTCAACACAAGTTTAATGGTTGTGAGGCTTCTTACTCATGAATGGCAAGTAAGTTAAGCTTTTTTTCGCATTATGAAACTTACCTGATCTGCTGTAACATGGTCCCCTGGTCTCACTCCTACTATCTAATGGGAAAAACATGTTTCCCATGTGAGTCATTCCTCTAATAAACTTTAAACTGGGGCATCAGACTTTGAAGCCTAGCGATCGGAAGAAGACACTTAGGGATCTATTTTACACTGCACAGCTTGGACTGAATATCGGAAAGAGAAGCTCACCTATACATTGCGCCAATGTAGGACAACTCTAAAACTGGGGCTTATCCCAGGAATTTTATGGCACAAGGAACAGGAATACTATGAATACGACATCAGTCCCTTACAGGGCATACAATTACATCATACTGGCATTTTATGAATAAAGTATTATGAATAAAGTATTCATTTTATGAAGCATAAGAGGAAACTCAAGCTTACAGGGGGAGTATGAAAACACAATGAGTCTGCATGTTGGCCTTGGAGCGTGAATCTACAGGCTTACTCAGCGAAAAAACTTGTTGGTTGTTAAGGAGCTTCTCTCACATGTTATTATGGTGATATGTCTGCATGATCCTCCACAACAGAGCTCTGGGTCTTCCCACTAGCCCTGCTTCAGGCTCTGTTGCAGGTTTCACTTTGCATTCTGGGTTCACCAGAGTCCCTCTCCACTATTTTTAAAAATGTTTTGGTTCAGGATGGTTGGTTAACTATGGATTCTGTGTTTAGTGCTATGGGGCTATTCCACAGGAGGGAGGAGTGCCAGATCACTCTTGGGAATCTGCATCAGGGTTTGATATGGCCTGATGAGTTAGGCTCTTGATGACCTTACTAATGATACCCTAAGGACTCTCTGACATGCAGATTAAAATAATGCTTGAAACGCTTTCCTAAAGGCCCCAATTTCTTTGCCTGTTGCTTGACTGGACTTGACTTGACTTGACTTGACTGCATCTCTCATTGCCTCAGAAACCACAGTGTTCTCATTATCTTGAGTTTTGCCAGATTCATCAGTGTTCACAGGCAAATAGCATAAGCCAGATGGTATGTAAAACAGTCACAGATAATTAGTTTTATTATATGAATTTCTAAATTTATTATGAATAAGTCTTGTTCCAACAGGAAAGTAAACAACAAGCTGAAACAACAATAAGATGATTTGGATAAAAATTAGGGATGAATTAATAAAAGCAGCAGGGAAGACCAAAAGGGAAAGAGGCAAGGGGATTAGTCAAGGTAAGGAAGTATTAATGTATACAGTCCCAGCTGAGCAAAGTGCTGTACAATTTGACAAAATCAAAAACATATCAAACAGAAAAAAACATAATCGTAATGCAAAACCAAGTCCAGGACATATATGTATATATATGTGTGTGTTTGTGTGTGTGTGTGCATGTGTATATATATATGTGGATCTCTGCCATAATGCAACCCCTGAAAATTGCTATAATCCCTCATAATAATGCTTTACTTGAGAATATGGATAATGTAGTAGTACCTGCTTACTTAATGCATTAATTAACCAGTAAAGTGCTTATTAAATACTGATCCATATTCACCCATCATTAATCAATTATGACACTTCACATATTTCATGCGGTAACCTATATTAGTTTATGGTTTGTTCTTGAGTAGTAAATGAGTTGTCATTTTTGCCCCCTCAAGTGAAGTCTTACCATTATTAGCTAATTAGTTAGCTATTAAGTAATACAGCGTCTGAATGAAATAAATAAACTGTCATGACTGATTAATGATGAACAAGTATGGGATCAGTATCTAACTGACATTTAGTTACTAGTTAACTAATGCATTAAGTAAGCATGTAGTACTACATATTAATGTTCCCTCAAAGTGTGACTTCTCAAATGTATGGCCATGATGACACACACACCCAGTATATATACACACTGCATACATATAGGGTGACAGTTTGTTGCTGTATCCTGTTCAGTAATGTTGGAGTGAAATCACTGCTGATTGTGACTGCTCCTTAATTTTATTCTTCTGGTGTTACTTGAACTTGAAAGATATTGACAATGTAAAATTTCAAACAAGTTCTCCGTGTTATTTGATTCTGTATTGCTACTTTTGTTTAATATCAGTGATATTTAAATTTTATTTTAGATTTCTATTTTTGTGCCAGGTAACAGGCACTCTCAACCCTCGCTGAACCCGCGGAAATGTCAGTTCGCAATTCACGTTTTGATGAGCATCAAAATAGGAATAGGAAGTATAAAAAACAATATAGAAAAATGTGACAGATTTTGAGTAAATCTTTGAGTATCTGCCACACTACTGATTCCCCCTCCCTACAAAATAGGTTCTACTGAAGGCCAGGCCACATATCCCAGAAATATACTCATGTAGTGCAGCGATGCTTGAGTTAACCTAAGCCCTCTGAAAGACTCAAAACCCATTAAAAATGTATTGTTATCTATCTTGTGACAGTTGTTGTATGATTACTACACTGCAGTTTCAATGCAAGGGATTTTTATGAAGAAACAAAAAGGCCCACTTACCTTCATTTTGAGACAGTAGCATGGGCATTTTATTGCATGCGCAATACGAACCAGGGGAGTTTCTAGCTATTGAAAAGATCAGTGCAAGTCAGGTTTACCTGGGGCTTCATTTTTTAAAGGAAGATTGACATCTGGGCTAAAATACCCTGGTCTTGGCTTAAAATACTCTGGGCCATAGGACTGACTGACCTAATAAAGCCCATAGTCTGAACATTACAACAGTTAATTACTATGTTAAAACCCTGATAACATTTTGTATTATAAAAAATATGTTTACAATATTAATAAAAATATGTTTATACTGTGTATAAATTTGTTTACTAACTATAGAAGAGAAAATCATAATGGAAGATATGCATTTCAATTCTAGTGCATCCGCTATATTGCTGTACATGGACTAACCTGTACATTGCGCTAAGCCATGTTTGCTACCAGTTTTGTGCTATTTTTACAAGTGTGTATATCTGTGTCTATGTACCTGTCAAGTTCGTGCTCTTGAGGATAGGCTAGCTAGCTCATTGTCATGGTCAGCACAAGACAAATAGACAGAGAAAGCTAAATGCTGCTGGGAAGATGGTCCAGCAAAACACATAGCTGAGGATTTCTTATATATAGCACATGGGCGTGGCTATTGGGACACATTGTGGGAAGCAATGCAGGAGGAAGGGTCACACCTGCCCTAGTTTCTTTTAGAAGCCGAAAGTCTACCGCCTGGACAATCATTCGCATCAATATTTTAGCATTGGAGTGCCGTAAAGCAGAGTAATTAAAACAGATTGAGGCCCTTCTTAATCAATAACATGACAAATCCCCAACAGTGAATTTTCCTTTTCAGAAAAGAAGTCTCCTCTACAATAAATGAGGGGTTCGACACACTGGTAACGCTGGTCCTGCCAGTTGTATTTCCCCAAAATATATCCATACGTGATTCATTGTGTTTGGAATGACTGCAAATAACAGTGGAAATGAGATTATTTAGACTGGTCCCATTCAACCAGTTACGTCAGCATGGTCAGGAAAATGCATCATGTGTCATGGAAAGGAATATAATGATTAGAAAAACAACATGCAATGAGCAAGGGCTCATTCAAATCCCTCCTTTTTAAGGTCAGGTGTTTATGCATCGAACCCTTTTCTGTAACTGCTTATCCTCTTCAGGCTCATGGGGAGTCCAAACCAGCAGGGGCGCCAGCCCATCACAGGGCACACTCACACACCATCAGGCAGTTTGATTACTCCAATTAGTGACAGCATGTTTTTGGACTGAAGGGGGAAACCAGAGTACTCAGGGGAAACCCTGCGATGACAACATGCAAACTCCACACACATAGAGCCACGGCAGAGACCCAAACTCTGGTCCTGAAGGTGTGAGGCGACAGTGCTGGCGACTGCACCACCATGCTGTCCTGTCTGGTGCTTCATCTAAGAAAATTATAATTTGATTAATTAATGTAGTGAATTAGTTAAGCTTCTAATCATGTATTCAAAATTTTAATATACATGCCAGTGCCGTTGTAAGATTATTAACCTTTTTCCTAATTGGGATCCTTGTTAATTCTGCCTGTAGTATGATTCATATATATATGGTTAGTAGAAACTAAATTACATTCACTTGTTATATTCAACATGCTTGTTTTACTATCACTAGACTTTTACAAAATCACAGCAGTGAAAGTTTCACCTGCCCAGTTCCATTCAAGCAGAACTGATGACTAACTACGCACATCAGTCTGTGCCTGTTACAAGGTAGACCTGGATTATGCATTAAGCAGTGGTGTAGCTTCTGTTGAATTGCTATTTTTACAGTTATTTTTGGTATAGTTGTCAGACACTGATAGCTGTTATTTGGAGGGTTTGTTGGCTGCTATGTTGTTTTAGCACCACTGCATCACTGTCAAACAAGCCTGAATGCACATGAGTGGGGGGAAGCTTGTTGTTTAGCACTTACTTCTTAACATGATGGTAGAGTAAAGGATGCTTCTTACATACAGTAGTAATTCGTTGCCCATTGCCTACACCAGGGAAGGTGCTCAAATTTTCTTTTCCACTTTATATTTCAGATATGGATTCCTATAATACATATATTGCATCTGTCTTGTCTATCTTTTTTCCATGGAATACGTTTTCATAACTTACATAACTGGACCATTATTCTTACAAAACTGCTGTGCAAGCTGTACGACATCGGCCTGCCATGAGGGTCTGACAGATGTGCAGGGCAACATGACTGACCAAATAAAGAGATGTTAATATAAGCAAAAATACCCCACACGATATTGGGCCAAGCCATCCTTTAAGATGTACTGCAAACACTAACCAAAATCCTCTATAACTGAAAAGCCACAGAAAGCATAATCCAGAACATCATCATTTGATTGCCACATCTAATCATTTCACCTCCAACACTTCAAGCAAACCCCCCCACCAAGCTGCCTTTTTGACACTGTAAAACCCACAACAGGCAATTAGTCCAATCCAGGACAGCTGGGTTTCATTAATTGGCTTATATGGGGGCGTTCCATGGTAATGCAGAAGAATAACTCCCACCTGTCCCTGCACTATAGCTTTGCTTCCCACTGGCCCACAGTCTGTCTTCAAGCTACTTTTCAGCAAAACTTATTTTACAACAAAAACTTTGCAGTTAGTAAGACATATGTTAAACCCTATATATTTTACGGCCTTCAATATAAAGTACCCCTGCTTTATATATTCCTAGAGGAGAACTGAGGAGCTGAAGGCACCTTCAATAAGAATTAATGCCTAGTAAGGTCACAGATCTTATACTGCAGCAAGTGCATCTCCAAATTTGACTGAAATAGGGACACGGTCTGCAGAGGGCAGCAGGTGTCATGTGAACATCATAGATTAGCAGGACTGACAGAACAGAGACCGGGTTGATTACTAAACATGTGTGGAATATGCAACAAGAATCAACTGAGACTGCTCTTCAGTTGCACTCCTTTTAGAAGAGTCTCAGTATTACAAATAACATTAATAAAGACAGAAATGTCTTTTTTTCCAGTTACTGTGAAATGATTCCTTGGATCAGTGTCCAGTGCAATAGCCCTGTCATCCCTGCCCTTGGGCTAAAGCCAGCAGAGTGACATGCAGCATCTATCCTAAGATAAGTAGAAAGTTTCCTGGAAAAATGTATGCAGGTGACATTCACTCACAAAAAGCGACGATCTTGCCAAAAAGAGACAACCCAAAGTCACTCAAGCTGTGCCCTTTAAAAGTGCCGATTCTGGGTTTTGAATTCTTCTCTTCTGTGGCTCCTTCTATTTAACGTCAGGTCCCGTTCCTACCAGGCCATAAAAAGGGGAGCAGTGAACCTGTGTAGAAATGAGAAAGATAAAATACATAATTGAAGGAGAACATTTTCCGGGGTATCCCTGTGACTTTAAGTGTTGGGAGTCAAAGGAGAAAGGACAAATGCTCCTCCCAAAGTTTCTTCACACCTGTGCTCATAAGACTGTGTTAAATTGAGTTGTAAATCACTTGTGGTTTACCACAGGGGTAGCATGGCAGAGGGGGGCATTGTGGGATGGGGAGCAAATGTAGAAAACTAGGAGACAGGAAAGCAATAAAACTGACAAATGATCTGACCCAGTGGGGTTCTGGATTATCTCCCGTTCATTGGCCACCGCCCATCACACAGTTCCCAGCTGCATACGGAACAACCACATCTCGTTGGGAATCAGATCAATTTGATTTCATCTTATAACGTGAAGAAGACGGATGGTGAGAGAGGAGGGAAAGCGGCAGTGCATCAGAAGACTTGAGCTGAGGGGTGACCACTGTCAGCTGCAGAGAGTAAACAGGACGTATTCAATTCAGGGTGACGGGACGCAAGGGTATTGATCTCACGCCAGTTCTGAAAAAATAACCGACGTGTGGTTGGTCAGAGTTTTAGCACCTGGATCAGATATGACAGGAGAGCAAGTCCCTTGACAGATTAAGGGAACTGTTGCAGGGCAGATTTTCAAACGTTATGTTTCTGCAATTGTGTGCAGAACATGGAACAAAAGCAATCCCACGGACAATAGGTACACCCTTCTGAAGGCAATGAATAACCAAATACCACAATTATTAGCAAACTAGCTAAATATTATAATCTTTGTTGGCATTGTGGTCAGATTTACTTAGGGTGAGGTTTCAAGTTTAGTTACAGAAGAGGAATGAAGCACTATAACCCCAGTCAGCAGGCTTGCCTCCCAAGGTGACCACACCCCCTGGCCTTCTCAGAGGGTATAGGTGCGTAATCCAGTAAAATTCAGATATACAACTGCATTCTGAGTGAGCTATACGGCATAGATGGGGAGAGACAGAATGCAGCTACTAAGAAACCTATAGTCCTCACAGTAAGCATGCCATTTATCATAAGACTATATCTTATTTCCTACTTTCCACCGAAAAATAATTTTGCCTAAAATAATTGGAACAGGAATAGGATTTTCAAGAGAATTCATTCTATAGGACACAAAAAGGAAACATTGCAATTACTACTGTAGATATACCCTATAAAAAAGGAAACAAATTAAGCTATTTTAAATTTGTTTTTCAAAGATAGCATTAAATAGTAATTACCGGTATTAAATAAAATTATTAAGACTCATTTGCTGACTGTAAAGTGCCCAGTGTTGTACTACACCAAGGTTTCCTGCATTTCTTTAGGGAGGTTTCACACACAGTGCTACCCACTGAGTCACAATTGCTTTAACGTTATGATTTTTACTGTGTACCATTAATAACCACCTTTAGAACAGAACAGAACAGACCGGAACAGACATTAGCTTGAGTGGATTCAGAATGCAGATGTTCCCCGTTTAGCTGTGATGTTGTTTGCCCGGCCCATAACACGTCTATGCCACAGCATCACAGCTGAGGCGAGAATTGCTGTTTGCCTTTGGAGATTAGCCGCAAATATTGATTCTCAAATTCTGGGACATCTGTTTGGAATTGGAAGCACTGCAGCATGCCAGGTTATTATGGAGGAAGCCTGCGTCTTCGTGCTTAGGGGGGAAATATAACATAAAATAAAAATAAAACATAGAACCAGCAAAGACAGCATGGTTCAAATAAGTAAATAACTCCATAGTATTATACTTTGTTGTATATATGTTTCCTTCCAAACACATTTTTGAAGAAGTCATTGTATGTTCAACAAATTAAGAGGAGCATGAATTGCACATTTAGATAAGCGTGTGTCAGTAAAAAAATGGATCATCATGTACAGGACTGTCACAGAAAATTAGAATATTGTGATAAAGTTCTTTATTGTCCGTAATGCAATTAAAAAAACAAAAAT
>JABFEB020000092.1:15020563-15034053 GCA_019775895.2 Stomatorhinus ivindoensis | reverse complement strand
CTGAGCTATTAAGTTCTCCCCAAACGAGCTTGATGGGCCGAATGGCCTCCTCTCGTTTGTAAATTTCTTATGTTCTAAGCCTTAAGTCTAAAAACAAGCTGAAATGCTTAAAAATAACACAAAAACTACACCTGTAAAGTTTTCGCCCATGGAATACAGCACATACACATTCCTGATTCTCAGCATTCAATGGCTGTGTCTGAATTCAGGGGCTGCATCCTTCGAAGGACATGATCTGCAAAGGAATAGCCTATGTAGGCTGCATTCCTCAAAGATCAAACAGAGCATAAACGGGATGGTCTGGCCTACGGAAAATTTCCAATTTGTCTCATCGGCTATTCCTGCTCTTACCCTCGAGTCGCAAAGTGCCGCGCCTATCGCCAAGCTGGGACACGCCCACTTTACATCTGCACAATGGATCGGGATGCACTGGGCTGCAAAGAATCCATCGGCTGGAGCCTTTGTGACTTGGCAAAAGAAGGATGGATTTCTAGTCCACATTTGAAGGAGCCTTCAAAATTGGCCAGCCTTGTTGCACGGCTGTGACACATTCACCTTCAAACGTAGCCTTAGTGGAATGCAGCTCTTGAATTTAGACAAAGCCGATACTGTATATAGCTCTCAGCTTACTTAAGATAATGAACCCACATACTGGCCTACCCGTACGGTTTCTGCTGAATGGCAAGCCATTCCATCTAACCACCTCCTAACATGGGGACTAATGCCCCCCCCCCCCCCTTTAACATGCCTAGAAACAGGGAGAAACTAATAGCCTCGACGAAGATGAGTTCAACAACATATTTCAAGCCCCACTTTATTTTAAAGCTATGCTGCACAACAGCTTCATGTTTTAATATCCGGGGATTATGTGACATAACAAAAATGAAAGCTTTATTTCTCATTTTGAGATATCACAAGAGAGAGCAAGATGGACAAAAGGCTGTTGCATAATCAGAGAGGAGGAGCATTTTATTTAGTCATGGTTCCAATTCTGCTTGTGGGGTTTTGATCTTATTTACTAGTTTTTTCTGGAAACAGATATCAGAGACCTTTTCCTCTGAGCAGTAGGTAGATAGCATCTGTTATTGTATTTGTTATTGTTATTGTATGTTTTTTTTTTTTATCATGATTATACGGTTTTAACAAATATCTCATTATGAGCTGAAATATCACTGATTAACTGGTTTGAAGATTAAATATCCCTCCCTCAGCTTTTGTTATTGTGGGTGGTAACTTTAATGAGGCACCTGATTTCAATGCTGATAGGGTTCCACCCAGGAACAATACAAGTCAAGGCAGTGCAAGACAAAACAGGACAATATAGAAATGAATAGAAAAAAAGTAATAGATATGTGCAGTATTACAAATGGACCACAGTATAGAAGAATAAATAAGGGCAGCTGCATATGCAAATGACCGTGCTTTTCATGTAGACCAGCTCCAGTTATTGATGAGCTTTGCTTATACTGTCCATAAAATTCTATTCATGCATTTGCAGAGGCTGGGAAAAAAATCCTGCAAATCCTTGAAACTTTATTATAAATGATAGTTACTTTGAGTGGGTGGAAAATCTAATCAAAAGTTGCGTTTTCTGGCACAAAGTAGTCGCCAGTATTTGCATGACTCTGCACACAGAGGGAGTTTTGTGTGAAGCTCCTGTATCCCTGACAGGCTATACGTACTTTATTTCTAAAGTCAGTTGATGTGTCTTATCACACTTATTTATGGACTTCTGCGTTTTATAATTAAAATGTATACATTCAGTCATTGTGGTTTCAAGGCTGAAACATATATTGTTTCTTAAGATCCTTTTCACAATAATTGAATAGGACTGATGTGAATAGGCAAACAAGCAAAAACATCTGAGGTAATTCTTTTTCAATTTAAGTAAAAACCCAAACTAGGCGCTCTATGAATGAATGGATATATACAGTAAATGTTTGTGCTGATAGACAGATAGACATGCACACAGACAGTCTGTTCCAGGTCTCTGGTTTATGAAGTACAGTACATTCATGTCTTCTGATTTTGTCTGGTCTCCAGACCGCAACCTACATACCTGTCCTGACAGATGCTTGATTTATTTAATCTGCACCACAAGGTCTTTTGTTGATGTCTAATGAGCTCCATTTCCTGTTTCAGTTATACTCCCTCAGTAGTGTTGACCCCCTCCTGTTTCCTGGTACCATATCTTTCTCTGTGCAATCCCCATGTCACGTGGTTCTGTACACAGGTGCCTCTGGAATATACCTCACATGTCACTACCAAGGTGCAAATAGAGTGGAATATGACATTTTAATTGCCGCATGAACAGTCACATAAACGGCACACTATTATTTACACTATGATCTAGCAAAACAATAAATGAGGCATGTGTTTATGAAATGGTAACATTGTTGCCAGATGGATTCCCCTAAAGTGCTGGAATGAGCATAGGGTTCTTAGCCTACTTGCAGGCGCAAATAAGAACAAAAAGAGCATGATTTTCACAGCTTTGGTAGTTCCTGGGGGCAGATGGGAATTAAAACTGTCTATTTTTCCTTTATGGATTTATGCAGAGAATTAAAGTGTTTAAAGTTTATTATAAATTATCAGCACTTATCTGTACTTTTTCTCAATTGCGAAAATCACATACAATGTCACTGGAGCAGATAAATGACCAAATTTCATTAGGAAGGTATTTTGGCTTTAGGATCCATCCATCCCCTTCTTCCAATCTCCCCTCCAGCACAGGGTCACGTTCAGGCTGGAGCAAAGGTACATCCGGGTAGGCATGCCAGCCTATTGGAGGGCCCACACACATAGGGGCCGGTGTGTGACTCAGCAGGCGAAGCCTCTATGCCTGTAGTATGGCGGTCACTGGTTCGAGTGCTGCTTTGGAAAAATAGCCACATGTCTGTGCCCCTTGAGCAAGGGCCTTAGCCTACAACTCCGTCAGGGCCACTGCAGGCGGCAGCCTCTCACTGCCAAGCTTGCTTTCACCTGCATGTGCGTCATGTAGAGCAAGGGGTAAGCAAAAGGAGATTTTTCCTCAAAGGGATCAATAAAAGGGTTGTTATTATTAATTTTAGAGGTTCTAGTTAGCCTACATGCATATCTCTGAATTACAGGAGGAAACCAGAGTACCCAGCTCGACATGAGGAGGATGTGTAAACTTTATACAAGCAGAGCGAGGACAGCATCTTAAGCCCTAATGCTGGAAGTATGGCCGTAATATAATTGCAAACAGATGTACATAATCGTAAATCACAACAAATTATAATGACTGAATGATGTAATGATTTATAAATACAACTGTATTGTCATCCTGCTGAGGCTGAGATGATTTAGTCAGCATAATAATGATAGTTATCATGCAGGGCCCAGTCAGCCATCTCTGGGCCCAGAACACAGCAGGCCGCTGCGGACCAGCTCCCATTGCATACCATTCAGTGCGCCGCCTGGTACACACAACCGGCTGTGAGGAAACAGCAGCATCGGACTGACAAGCCAGTAATGAACATGAGCAAAGTAGAAAAGGATAGAGCTGTGGGAAGCAACATGATGACAGATTCAAACTTTAACAAAAAAACACCATGATCGTTATTATGGGTAAATACAGTGGAACCCGCTTACAGTGATCACGGTTATAGTGATTGTCTTCTTATATGAATCAAAAAAAGCTTGACACAGAATCATTCCTATACAAATACTGCCTAAATGATTCATTTTTAATAATCAAGTAGTACACTTACAATGTCCATTTTGGGTCTTTTTATACATGACAACACATGGGAAAAAAACTATACAAATTATTTTATTTCTAGCTCCCTGAGGCTAATTCTGCCCGAACAGGAAACATGACGGGAAAAAGAAAGTAATTTTCTCTCAATAACAAATACAGATTCATCTAAGCTTATGATAAACCTCCAATAACTAGCCACCGAGACAACTTGTATTTTATGTGCAAGGTGAGTAGACCCTGACTTGTGTCCCAGCAGCGTTGACTCATGTTTCGGACCGTTTTATTCAAATCCACCTGCAGGCTTTCTCTGCAGCCTCTGTGGTGGACCTCATGGCTTTCCGCTTTGCAGCTACTGTGATGCTGAGGAGGGTGTGGTTTTGCATAGGGAGCAGGCTGCAAAGCCCCGACATCCGACTTCTATTGGCTCACAACTTGCTTTCCAGCTTCTCCTTCAGCATTCCTCTACGAGTTTGCTGTCTTTGAGGCTCATTGGCCTCTTCCATCCGGTCCTCCCAGGGGACTGTTAATTCCAATATGAGGACTTGCTTAGATGAGACAGATGTCAGCACCATGTCTGGTCTAAAGGAGGTTGGTGTAATATACTCTGGGAACCTCAGCTGCCTGCCCAAGTCAACTCGCAGTTCCCAGTCTGATGGCGATGAAAGTAGGCCGGCTGCTAGTATTGGCTGTGCTCGTGACTTCTCTCCAGCTTTCACAAAAAGTGCCCTCTGGCTGCGGATGTGTTTCTTGGCCACTGAATTGGAGATGGTCTCAGCCATTGTCTTCAGTACCTAGTCATGGTGCCAGTGGTAGAGTCCACCTCCGAGGGCTGCTGGGCAGCTGCTAAGGATGTGTTCCAATGTGCTTCTTACTGGGCATTGAGGACATTTTGGACAGTCGTTCTTTCCGTAGATGTGCAGGTTGGCTGGACTTGTTAGCACGTCGTACACAGCTTGGACCATGAACTTTATACGCTGTGGCTCGGCCTTCCAGATTCATTCCAGGTCAGCTTCCTCTCCAGCGCTCCTTCCTACCTTGTTGATAATCCCTACTGCCGCATGTTCACCATTCTGCTGGTCCTCACCTCCTCAACACCTGCCCGCACCTCCTCCAGGCCAGGCCGCACCATGGCTGTGGGAAGGTCCCCAGCCCTTCTTGTCCGATGGTTACCATGCTCAAGAAAGCCCCGTGTCTTAGTCGAGATTCAGCGAACTCCAGCCCCTCTTGAGCTCTGAACTTCCTGCCAGTCCTCACCACAATGCCTGCTGATGCAACTCTGGAGTCACTGGATTCTTGACAGGCAAGTGCCTCTCTTATGTGAGCAACTTTCAATTACTCTTCCAGGCTGCTGAAAGGAAGCTGAAGTTTATTGCTCTTACCGTACAATGCTGCACTAGTAAGACTGCGTGGTAGTACAATATTGTACTGTGTTGAAGCGCTGAGCAGGAATCGTGCAGGCAGCAAATGAAAATGACAAGAGGCAGACCAATACTAAGTTGTTCTTTATGTTACTCCTTAAAGGGACTGCACAACAAGCAACAACAATTCACAGCCCAACAATTACCTACACTATAAAATACAATCAGAGGCTATATATGTGTGTGTGTGTGTGTGTGTGTGTGATACATAAATATATACACACTCATTCAGGACATACACGGGCTGTAATATACACTCACTCGTGAGGCATGCCGGGACATGCAGATACCACTGGCGTTATAGTATTATAGCATATTTGAATTATATAAAGTTCAGTAATTTTATTTATACAGTACTGTAATTTGAAAAGTTTTTGAAACAGCTGCACTGCATTTTGAGAGTCAATAAAATTCTGTGAATAGTGAGCCTGTACGTTCTATTACCTAATATTAGTGTAATAAATATACAAATGTTAATTAGATGATAATCTGCCTGAGTGTCACGATCGGCACAGGAAAGCAGGCAAAGGAAACCATGGATAGGAACAAAAGGGATTTATTCACGGGGAACACACTGCATGACACACGTAATGTTCATGACCGGACTGGGGAAAGAAACTGAAAGGCAGACAAAACACTAAAGTAATGACAGTAAGAAAAACTTTATTAATCCCTCGGGAAGGTTCCTCTGGTAAATGCAGTTTATAGCAGCAGCAATACACTGGCCTAATAGCGTAGTCACACATAGCAGTACGGCAGTACGTTACAAAAAATCTAAGATAAAAAAGTAGGAAAGACTAACATGATAGTGATAATAAATAATTATGCACGGGTTAATTGCATAGTCATGTGGTCTATTGTAAAGTCAATAGAATGTCCTTCTGTCCCCCATCCTGCTCCCCCTCCTGCCCCCCAATGAGTAGTTGAACAGTTTGATGGCGTGCGGGACAAATGAATTTCTAAGTCTGTTAGTTCTGGATTTGAGGTGAAGCAGCCTGTTACTGAGCATACTCTTCTGGTTGTTTATGACACTGTGCAGAGGGTGCCTGACATTATCCATAATGGCAGTTAATTAAAAAAAGGGGGGGGGTGGTTATAATGATCATCCACTTATAGTAATCAATTTCGCCCAGACAGACATGATCACTATAAGCGGATTCCACAGTACACATTTCACTCCAACTTATTAACACATATTTCAATCAGATGAAAAATTTATACCACAGTTCTAATTGACAAGGACTGGAGGAAATTTTCAATCATCCATTCATCTTCCACTGCTACTTGTCCAGCACTGGGCTGCGGGGCACCTACAGCCATACCAGGAAGCAAAGGGCACAAAGCAGACAGAGTACAAGCAATTAGATACTATAGGCAAACTACAATCACCAATTCACCTACAGTAACTGCATGTTAGGGCTGCAAATGGAAATGAAACCTGTACAATTCGAAATTCGAACCCACAGTCCCTTAGATATAAGATGACAGTTAGAGTAACCCACATTTATGTGTGAAATTATGGTATATTTAATTTATGAACATACAACATAAAGTTCAGCTGCAGCAGTATTTATATACATATGTACAGACTATACCTTCATAAACAACTACATTATGAAAGACTGTGATGTTTTATCTGCATTAATGTAGAGGTAAGTATAGCGACTGAAGATTTTCAAGTATAGGCTCAAGAGACTATACTCTGCCACCTTTTGGTGAAAAAGTGAAAAGAACATCATAGAACATGGTTCTTATCTAAATGAACAGCAGCAATTAACAACATATCGTTAAAGGTAATGGATAAAATATTACAAAATAATCATACAAGTGCAAAGAAGAAAAACTGAATATCATGCAGAGGAGAAAAATATCA
The DNA here is from genome assembly GCA_019775895.2 of Stomatorhinus ivindoensis. Lineage (NCBI taxonomy): Eukaryota > Metazoa > Chordata > Actinopteri > Osteoglossiformes > Mormyridae > Stomatorhinus > Stomatorhinus ivindoensis. The sequence continues at coordinate 15,027,038 of JABFEB020000092.1, read as the reverse complement.
GGACAAAGGCTTCGCAGCAGATGACCGGGCTCACCTCAAACTGCGAGTGTTTATGCAATGTTCGTGCATTGAGAGAAAAGATGAACTGCTGGCAAACCATACTTCACAGCATGGCGACAAACTGAAATCCAAGCAAATCATGCAACAACAAAAAAAAACGACTGTACTTTCACTCTCAATGACAAGCTGACATTTCAGACCCATGTGCGCATTAAAATATCACCGGAACATCCTGGAATGACAGAAATCCCACAAAAGCAGCTAGACCCTCGCTTTCCAAATACAGTCAGCCAGGGCAGACGCCACATTCCTGTGGCCCGAGGTGAGATGTTTGGAGCTAGCTGACAATTTAAACGCTATTCGTTTTTTTTATGTACTACGTAATCCCTGCAACTCTTTATTGGATAAATGATTGTGAGAGAGAATAAGGGGCATTGGAGGGGCATGGATACCCTGGAAGATTCAGGGGACCCTGCGCTTGACAGGACCTATGAACATAAAAAATTATATGTAAAATTAGGCTGTGGGGGAGGTGACATTTTCTCAGAAGGCACAAAATTTCTAGGTATGCCCCTGGATGGTTGGATGGATGTATAGAATATCCGGTTCCTATTACATGTTTCAGATATTTTTAATTTAGGGTTATCGATCTACTAAAAGAAACATCACAACCTATTTCTGAGTGTTTTCTTGATGTTTGGTATACACCCACACACACACACACACACACACACACAAATGCACGCACATATATGTATTCCTGACAAACTATCTACTGCAAAAAGTGTTTTATCTGCAGCTAAGCAATGTGTCGCATGATACATTCTATTCATAAGTGTATTTATCTATCTCCATTCACAATTTCTCACTGATCAATGCCCCCCACCCCCTAAGTAAAGAAATAAATGAAATAAGGTACTTCTTGACACAAATGTTATTTTAAGAAGCATAAGTAAACTATTGTCCATTAGGAATGTTTATGCATATATATATAAATATATATATATATACACACACACCTACACATACACATACACATACACACACACAGACACGCTATACACACTGACACACTTTAAGGGAATACAACCAAATTGTCCAAATGCAATCACTTCCAATCCTGTTAGCTTCCCTGACTACAGGCTATTTTAATTAGCGAAAGGTGGAAGCACATACATTTTTGAGATATTGGTAATTTTTTTTTTAAGATAGCCCAACATGCACAAAAACGATGAATGCTTTATTTAACGATATCAGTGATAAACCGACTGCTCCAGCTATTTACAAAACTATTTACTAGGCACAGCTATGGATTATTTTAATGAAACGTGTTTGGCAAGGAAATGCACAAGCGCAACTTTTGAACTTCTACCCATCTGCACCCACCCTCAAAGATGCTTAAGGTGAGATTAATGTCAAATACGAATGGAGACGTGAAACTAATACAGAAGCTATGTCCCACAATTAAGTTTTGTTGATTACTTGTCTGTCTCTTCGCGTGACACTCATGCACAATCCCTTTTAATAAACGTTTAATATTTACACTAACAGAGCAATTATTTTAAGATTCATTTATTCCACGTGTTGGCCCTTCTGGGGTGCTGACAGCATATTCATCAAAGTGAACGTGTGATCAATCTATTTCCCTGCACGCCAGGAGATAGATTGTGGGGCAGTTTTAATCGAATTGCGAAGTTTGCACAACTTTTCCACCTTGACTTCAATTTAGGGGCTTTCATCTTCGAGGACTGTTCAAACATCTTAGACGGATAATCCTGAATACGCCCACGTTTGTGTCCTGCATCTCCTTAAACAATCAGATAAACAGATTTTCGAAGAAAATGGGCAGGTGTGAGAATAGCTCCCTAAATTACTTTGAGAAAAGCAGATAATGAAGTGATTTTCATTACATTGGATAGAAGAGATTAGGTTAATTGAGTACATTTATGAAGTTAATTTCACTTTGGTAGATCTTGAAGCACTGAAATTTACGGCAAAGGAAATTCTAGACAACTCAGTTTCTTGTAGACAATGGAAAAAAGGTTCCGTTTTTTACGAATAGGTCTTAATAACTGTATTCTACTTATAAACTCTTGTTTAAGTTTCGAATTACACCTACTGATCAGTTAAGTTGCGAAAGTTGCTGTTGGAAATGATGTCAGAAAACACCTCAGATTTGCGACTGCTAATTAGCCTGTTATTTTGGCAGCGTGGTTGCATATCCTGCAGTACCAGTCTTAGCCGCTGCGGCACCTTAGGGGAGTATCACTGTTGTCGCCCCCTGTCCGATGCAAAGTGGAATTGGCTGGCAAGTCCGTACCCCCTCAGAAGTTGGTATCCTAGGTGGCTGCCTATAGGACTGACCGGCCCTGATATGCTGTATTATATGTGATGGGTATGTCTTACACAATAGCCAATAGTGGTCCATGTGGCACCCATGTCAAGCTTTACATCCCCTCAGGAGCTGCTGCCCTGGTCAATTGCCCATATTGCCTTAACCGGGATCCACCACTCAGTGTGCCAGATAATAGAGTGTCTAAGTCATTGATTGTCATATCTGGAATATTTCATATTTTGAAGCAGGACATTCCTCCGATGTCAGTTTCACCTCTGTGATTCCCTTATTTGCATGCATTATTACATCTTCTTTCAGTGTCACCCATCACATACTTCCTTTGGTGGCCATATCACGGTGCATTCCTACCAACTTAATCCTCACCCCATTCTTGCATTGAAATGTTAAAATAAAATTAATGAAATAAACCAAAAGAGTGCATCTGATTCATCCTTCAGACATTCCTTTGAGCTGTCAGTACCTCGAAGAAGTGTAAAAACGGAGTCAGATCATCTGCTTAAATTAAACATCATACTTTTCAAAGTGCGATTCCTTTCAGCAGGATTTAAAAAGACCATCTCAAGAGCACATTTCACAACCCAGTAACAACAATTTAATTTTGGATCCTTTGAAGTCTTTTAATTAAAAATGTAATTATCCTATTATGTTTTAGTCAAATTATGAATAATCTGGAAGAAAAACTATTCAAAAGACACACAAGAAATAAAGGTCACTTGTTGAAAATGTAAGTTACAATGTCTACTTTGTTCTGCATATAATTGTATAAATGTATTTGGTGCCATCTAGTGAATCGGTAGTACAGTACAGTAGTAATGCTAGTACAGCCATCTTTGAGGAACCATAATTACCTCACCGTTAATGCACTACAGATGGAGACAAAAGAAGAGAGACGAGTTATTTTGTGAAGGTTCAATGTAAACATAACTTGTTCTCTTCCACGTTTGGTTTTAATCATTCAAATCATGTGCCATCTAACCAAAGAACTGACAACGCAAACAGAAACACAAGAATCTCCAAATAGCTTCTTGATTTGATCCGATGAATAAACTACCAAACCACCTCAGAAAAGTGTCTACCATACGATCTTCCCTGAAATGTCCAAATGTTTCAGATTTTGTTTGATACATTGTTGAACTTTCTAGTCACATGACTTTGTGGCAAGAAACAAAATCAAGTGTTTGCTGTGGCCAATCACACTCTCTGGTAACTGTTTCACCTGTGAAATATTGAACTGGCATATAAAGAGCAATGCTTTCTTACAGACATCTACAGCTGAGTCTAATACTGGAAGAAGAGGGCGGATAAGAGTTGCCAGGTAGGTGACTTTGGGCTGGTGAACGGCTCAGCGGATTTGGCTGCTGTCTGTTTTAACCGAAGGTCACCAGTTAAAATTCCAGGCTTGATTTCACCATTGGTCCCTTGAGCAAGGCCCTCAGTCTCCGATTTCTCCAGAGACTGTCTGACCCTGCTCTTTTAATTGTCACTTTGAATAAAAGCATCTGCTAAATATGTAAAGTGTAATAGTATTTCAGGCAGAGTATTGTGCTACTTAATTATATGCTAATTTTGTTTAGAGTACTGTCAGCTTTTGAGTGCAGAGTTTTTGTTCCCTATTGTCTTTTACTTTTGTCTTTATATCTTAATTGCTTTTCTACACAGTCTGATTAACTATTTATATTATCACAGCACATAATTGTATTTATTAATTGCATTTCCTCTAATTCACATGCATGAGGTTTAATTTCTATGACTGTCTCATTAATGCCTCAGTGGATGGAAATCCTAGAATACTAGATTGTGCTGGAATTTTTGATTTTCTGCTCTCTCTGACATATTGATGTGTTGCTTCATTACAGGGTATCTGATAAGCTCAATATATATAACATATACTTAGCAATAAACAAAGTGCATCCTAAAATTATTAGGATGCCCGTGCAATTGAATGTTTGAGAAATATTTTACCAAAATATCAGCTGAAATGTGTGAATGAAAAAAAGACCCCTGTCATTTTTTGTAACTATGTTGATCAGGGACATCTTCATTCTTTTCTTTGTGCTCCTTCTTTTACTGAGTTAGAGGATAAAAGGAAAGAGACAGAGAATCAGAGCCTATTCATGGCCACATCGCTGAGGAAATGTGTAAAGGATCATTAACTGAATGTGAATGGGAACACAAACGTGCTAAAAAGCAACAACAATAACATGCTGTTTTCTAACGGCTGGACGTAAAGCAGCATACAATTAAAGTACTACTGTCAAAAGAACTACATTGCACATATTATATGGATAAAAATATTAAAATATGATTAGTGTTTGTTAACAGTCTTACTGTGAATATAGAGTGAATATTTGAACTATAACATTTCCCTTTTCAGATCTCCTTTCTGTTATGGATCTGTAAGCCACCAGAGGGCAATCTGAGCTGCTTATGTTCCACAAACAAGCTCTTGGTTTCTTCTGAGGTTATGTCACAGTGTTTTGTTTATCATGACATTCTGGGTGTTTCTCAATATGTGTACTTGACCATACCTGTGCTCTCGTGTACCCATTTTACCATCTTTCCTTTTATCAACTGCCGAGGACCAGTTCCAATACTAAGAACACAAGTACAGAGGACGGTAAAAATCCCAGAATGCCGTTCTTGCCCCGCTCCTAATATTAAAGATACATTGGATGCATCCTCACCAAATGAGACCAATCTCATGACTCATTGCACTCCCAGTTCATTCTCAGGTGGCAAGTTAGCAAGATCGGGCTTGCCAAGAAAATAGGTATTATCTTTGCGTTCTCAGTATTGAGAAACACCCACTGCTTTCCCAGGCTTTGCTGATTCCAGCTCTCGCTGTTCGCCTGAACACTTTCCTGCCTGCCAATAGTTTCTTCCTGGTCCCCTGACAAAATGCTTCCTGGTTCTCCTCTATTCTCACTTTCTGCTCTCATCACCAGAGAGCTGTCCGCTTCCACTAGTCACTTTGAGCGAAGTGCATGTATTGGGCTGACTCCTACAGGCAGTTTACCTCACTACACTTGTTTTGTGTCCCTTCATCTGTTATCCATGCAACATATCCAGCAGATGGTCATGTTGAGTCCGCAGCCTATCCCACAAAGCATGGCACAAGGCAGGACACACCCCAGACAGGATCTTACTATTTGATTTGAATACATTCCTTGAGCATACAGTATGTTTGGAAGAATTGACTTGCATCTCTGAAAAGATAAAACCAAGTCTGTCTGCAAAATAAGTTATTCAATTCAAGCTGTAGAACTGGATAGTTAATTTTATTCCTATCCATTTATAGAGGAAAAAAAACAAACACTCAGGTATTAAGTGCTTACAAATGAACCAAAACTTTAATTTGCCTTACTTGCTCTCTTGTGTGTCCACCTGAACATCTCCCTCTGCTTTACAGTCAGGTATCTTGCATTCTCCATTTTCCCCCATCACAGTCTTTGCAAACGAATATCTTACATGGACTTTGACTGATGAACAGATTTGAATGCACAGGACGGGCTGGATTCACACCTATTTCATGGATTAGATTGCAGTGAAGCTTTTACGATGAAGCATTGCTTATCCTTGTGATTTATCAACAGCTGACTCAGTGTCCTGATGTAATCAGACATTACATATTTATCATTAAATAACTGGTAACACTTTACTGCAAGTTCATAATGCCTTTATAATGCATTCATAAAACATTCATAAACAGAATTTAAGTATGCATTAACTAACATACCTTAACAGCTTTAGTATACATCAATAACATTGAATATTTTATGAATGCATAATAAATGCATCATGAAGGTGCAGTTAATGTAAAGTGTTACCCAATACTACATTGATTTCTTATGCTCAGTTACCCTCCTGAGTGTGATTTTTACAGATTCACAGTTTAGGAGACTCACACGTTCATCTTTCAATTTAACAAGCAAGGCTGAGGCGTCCTTGAGATTCAACATGGCTTCTAACCAGCCGTGCCTGAAGTTTATTAGTCTTACCTCTTGCTCCTGCCCTCTTGTTAATCAGCCACAGCTGCCTTGTATTTAGTCATTATTTTAGCATGTCTTAGTCCTGTTCTGCTATTGTTATCTGTCTGGGTGTGCTGCTCTGCCTGGTTTC
>JABFEB020000092.1:14981237-15004548 GCA_019775895.2 Stomatorhinus ivindoensis | reverse complement strand
CAGTGCTCGGACCTCAAGGACCGTAACCTAAATAACCCTGCACTATACTAATACCATATATATTTTTCTTTGTTAAAGCTTCTCTTTTCCTCCCTGGCACATCATCCAGATCTCATTGACCTTCTGTTTCTGTTTCCCCACTGCTGAAACCGAAATAGATGTCTTTCACTTTTGCCCCAGCTAGCTAATCTGTTAAACTGATGAACGGCTCTGTTCACCAACCCGAGCACAGTCAACATGTGAGGGTTTGTGGAAGTTTCTTTTCCAGGAACAGGAGGGTCTTCGCAGGCTAGGGGTCAACAGAACACGAGCTATCAACACAAAAATTTAATGAGTTGTTCTTGTGGCCATAAAATGAAACAGAGACTGTGGACTACTGGACCTGTATTGTGGTCCAACAGAAATCTATACATTGTGGGGAACACGGGGCAGGTGAAGCTAATCAGTAGCACAAACCACTCCCTCCCAAAGTAGGCATAAGCCACTCCACAGACAAACGGTGCAATTGAGAAAGATGTAGGCAACTATTCATTAAAAATGAAAGTAAGTTAAGCAGATTACCAACATGTGCTCTTTTGAAGATCATCTGGATCCAATTCAGGATTCTCCTCAGGTGCTAATCATGAGAAACTTTCTGTTCTGGAGTACAAACGACAGTGGAATTAGTTTTTTTAAGGATTTAGCCTAGACAATTACAGACAAAGTAATTGTTTTGCTCATTAGACAAAGTGAAATGTACTTTCAAACAAGATTCCTTGAATATAAATGTAAAAAGATGTAAGCTTGAACATGTAAACTTTAAATTATTTAGGCTGGTTTGCATCATTTTTCTTTTATTTGCTGTTCAGAATTTGCTCACTGCTTAACTGAATGGAGAGGTCTGTAATTTTCATCGGCAGTGTATCAAATACTTATTTTCCCTACTGTATGTTAATTAAATTCAATTTATTTTTATATAGCGCCTTTCACAACAGTCATCCCAATTGGCTTTACATGGATGTTTTGTGATACATTAAACATCATTAGAGAGAGTAATACAGAACAGGAAAAAGGAAGGAAAGAAATTACATAAAGAAAGACAGATGACAACGGAGGAGAGGAACCAAAAACTCCCAAGTGAGGAGGAAAAAAACCTCTGGGGGTCCAAGGTCAAGCAGCTGCCCAAACCCCGGGCATATTAACATTATTGGAAACAGAGAAGAGAGGACTTGCTTGCTAAAAGCTGTGATTAAGGATCAAGACAAAGTCCATCAATGAGTCCGTTATCCACTTTGGCCAGTGTAGGGTGGCCAAACTCCATCAATAAGACTGTTCTCACCCCTCCATGGGACTGAACCAGGACTCCAGCTCAAGCGGTGCCCAGTCCGGGTACCATCCAGTCATGTGGGAAGGCAGAGAGCATGGATGGTCAAAACATGTGCTGACACATAAATGGAGAAGCACAAAGGATAAAAATGACAGGTACAGCGCCCACAGTTATGGTGAGTTAGGTTGTGGGTAAGCTAAACTGGATAGGTCTTCAGCCAAGATTTAAAGACTGAGGCCGAATCAGCATCCCAGACAGCGGTAAACCATTCCACAATATAAGGGCCCTGTAACAGAATGCTTTACTGCCCACTCTCACAGGAGCTAGACCTTTAGTGCCTTATATGTAAGTAGGAGAACTTTGATGTCAGCTCTAAACCTAACAAGAAGCCGATGCAGGGAACTATGAAAAGGGGTTATGTGTTAAAACTTCCTGCTCCTGGTGACAATTTAAGCTGCTGAATTTTGAATTTTTTTGTTAAACGTATATTTGAAATTTGTATATTCACATTTATACTATATTTAATATTTATTTAAACAATTCACTGAAATTGTGTACTGTGTGTTTATCAGTAACAATCATCCTTCGCATCTTGGGTGTTACAGGAACAGCCTTGGACTTCATAACTAGAAAACCTACCCAGTGCTCTCATGCTGTGTAATGTTTAATATATTGAACATCTGAAAGTTTTCATTCATATATTCTCTTTGTAGAGAAAAATGAGGTAGAGCCTTTAAGTGAACAGCTGTGCGTTCCTGGTGATTTTTCCTCTTCTATCTCTGCCATGGGCCCAAGCAGGAAATATTCTGGTATTCCCAGTGGACGGTAGCTCCTGGCTTAACATGAAACTGCTGATCGAAGGGCTCCATGCCAGAGGTCACAACATGACTATGGTGAGGAGCTCCACCAGCTGGCACATCAAGGAGATGTGTCCCCAATACTCCTCCATCACGATTCACCTCCCAGAGGACCTCATCAATGGGAGGCAGGATTTCCTAAAGCCATTCCTCCACCACATGCTTGACATCCATTGGGGGGAGGGATCTCTCAGGGCCATCATCTCCTTTTACTGATCTGGTCCTCATGGATCCTGGCCTGCCTGGAGGAGTCCTAGTGGCTCACCGGCTGCACCTCCCTCCAGCCTTTCACCAGTGGTGAGGCACACTCTCTGACTGCTCCATCTCCAGAATCCTACTTCCCCACCTCCAGATTTGCGGTTTCAGACAAGATGATCTTCACTCAGCGACTCCAAAACATCCTATATTTCATCAAAAATGTCCTTATGGAGAGGCTTGTATTTCTGCCCCCTTATAAAGAACTGTCTGCTAAATACTTTGGACCAGACACAGCCTTCTACCACCTCCATCAGTCTGCTGTTATTTGGCTCTTGAGGGCAGATTTTGCCTTTGATTTCCTATCAGGGGCATCAGAAGCATTTTGAATGTGGGGGGCACACTGGCGTACACTGGCGTAAAACTAATATTTTATGTTAAATGTGTGTGGGGGGGATCCAAACGAATAATTATGAAATGTGAGGGGGACCTGTCCCCCTCAGATTTAATAGCGGCGACGGTCATGGTTCCCATGGCCAACTATGCCTAATTTCATCTATATCGGTGGGTTTCACTGCAAGCCATCAAAGCCCCTTCCATCAGAACTGGAGGATCTCATACAGAATTCTGGTGAGCAGAGTGTCTAATAAAGCCCTTTTCCAATTGACAGCACATCTGACATTGCTGATGCATAAGGTCATTTGGAGGTACCTTGGAGAACGACCACAGAACATTGGGAGCAACACCCTGCTGGTAAAATGAATGCCTCAGTATGACCTTCTAGGTCAGCCAAACGTCAAGGCCTTCACAGCTCACGGTGGGATGAATGGCATATATGAGGCGATGTATCATGTTGTACAAACTGTAGGTTTACCGCTGCTTCTTGACCAATCTGAGAACCTTTTGAGGTTGGATGTGCAGGGAGGGCATCTCAAGTTCTGAATGTGATTAGGGTTACTGCCCAAAGCTTCCTGGAAGCCATAAAGGAGGTGATCCATAAACCGTCATACAGCAAAAATATGCAGCGGCTTCCGAGGCTCCACTGGGATAAGCCACACATGACCCCGGACAATGCATACTTCTGGATGGAACACAAAGGGGCTGCCCACTTACACAGGAAATCCTACAAGATACTGTGGTACGTTTCTCACTCCCTGGATGTGATCAGTTTCCTGCTTGCTGTTGGTTTTCACATTGGTCTGCGCATTCAGTTTAATGTGTCATTGGGTTTGTAAAAGGAGGAAACACAAAATAGAATAAGTGAAAAATAAGACTGAATTCAACAGTCTACTTACAGTAGACCCTTATGAATATCATTTCAATAAAATATGAAGATGAGTGTTTTCTTTCAGAACTTTCAAAGAATTGTACAAATATTTTTTTCACATCCAGAGAGATTATTTTTGAACAGCATTTGGATTTACATAATTTTAAAATGACCTTTTTTTATCCTGCTTTATGTTTTGTGTTCTTCCTTAAATGCTTTTGAATAAAGAAATCAGAAGTACAAACACATATACCTCACTACCCCATACTGGGTAAGCACTTAGCAGGGAAGAACAACACTAAAAGCTTCCATTCCAGTGTATGAACATGGAAGAACATATACAAAACAAAAGGTGGGGTGTTAAGGAAAGTCTGCATATACATGATGGGACAGCAAGAATTAGCTGGGGAGAGAAAAAAAGAATGTCAGCCCTTACACTGAATTGCCCTGACCTCCCAGGGCAGACAGATAGTGAGCCGCCCTCTATACATGCTGACTTGCTGTGGAGTCTACACTTCACTTCACAGGCTGTGGTGACCAATGTATTCAGTGAATTTATTAAAATTGTTGGTCAGCTAGATGTTTTTCAATCTATTTTCTTAAATTCTAACTCTAATCAGTACAGTGACTTAATAAAATTTTTTGGTCAACTAGAATGCTTTTCAGTCTATTGTCTTAAAACCTAACTCTAATCAGTGCAGTGAATTGACTAAATTTGTTGGTCAACTGGATGTTTTCCGGTCACGCTTTACTTGTATGACATGAATAATATAGTAGTACATGCTTACTGAATGCATTAATTAACCAGTAACTGTGTTACTTATATGTACTGATCCCATGCTTGTTCATTAATCAATCATGACAGTTCATGTATTCCATTCAGACACTACATTATTTAACAGTTAATAATGGTAAGACTTCACTTGAGGGGCAAAAATTACTTAACTCATTTACTACAGAAGAACAAATCATGAATGAATATAGGTTTCCCCATAAAATACGTAAACCTTCATAATTGATTAATGATGAATGAACATGGAATCAGTACTTAGCAAACAATAGTTACTGGTTAATTAATGCATAACTTAAAGCATGCACTACGACATTAAAATCAGTGTATTGATTCAAATTGTTGGTCAATTGGATGTTTTTCAATCTATTTTCTTAAAATCTAACTCTAATCAACTGTTAACCAGTCTACATCAGTGCTGACACAAGAATTCAGTTATGTAAAGATAATTACTGTGAGGCGGTACTCCGATCCTGCACCACAGCGAGGTCCCCACACCGGAATACTGACAGCTGTGCCTCATTGTAGTCTCAGTTAACCAGTTTGACCAGTTTCCTCAGTGCAAGGAATTGTCAACTAATGTCCAGTATCTGAATGTTTGGTACCCTTGCTTTCTCCCAAGTGTTCAATTCTCCTCCTGTGTGGTTCCATGTGCCTGATCTGTCCGATACCCACTGCTGTGTGTGGCCCACTCCCACCTTTGGAACGAGCATTTGTCTTACTTCATCTGTGCCTGTACGTGTGCCTGCCTTACCAAGCACCTCCAGGACAGATCTTCTAGCTCTTCAATCTCTGATCATATTTTTGATGATGACTCCAGCCTAGCATTTTGGTCTCCCATCTGGATGCCCAGCTCCCATGAGACTTCACTATAATTATGTTGAAGCTCTTGTTCTGGGCATATTATAAGCAGACCCAATGCATTGCGAAAGTTAGCAATGCATGAAAGGTTGAGGGTAGAAGAAGAAGACGACAACCAACAACATTATGGACTCAATAATCACTGAATATAATGCTGAGAAAGAGGAAGACCCAGAAAGGAGAGTGGAGGTTACAGAGAAAGCCATCTATATGGTCACCAAGAGTCAGCTTGGATTCTGCAATGAGTCGACCAGATAATAATGAAGATACTGCACAATCCCACATGCATATATAGCATATAGCATATAGCTTGAACTGAGCCACCTATACTACACCAGTCAGGTAATTTCTAATAAAAAATACATCCAAATGTGTTGTGATAACTGAAGGCTGTCAATGCTTTCATCTGTTATTCTGGTACTGCTGACAATCTACAGGTGGCATGTCAATATTAATCTATTGTGCCAAGAACAGATGGCAGTAAATAGCCTTAAATGATGCCTGACTTTGGATGCAAAGCAGTAGCTTTATGGTTTGATATCTCATAAAACCCATTGCAGAGCTACTCTTAGAGTTGCAAATGAAAACAAATCTGCCTTTATTGCAGCAGGACAAGAAATCAGTTGCTCTAATGTGCAGTTTTCAGTGACCCTTTTGTTTAATGTCACAGAACTGGTTAAAAAAAATATCTTCCCTAAAAAAATCATCCTGATGTCCCACCCAAAGCCTTAACATCAAGGGGCATCCTATCATTGCCATAGTAAAAGTCTGGTAATCTGTTTCTATGGTACATATACCTTCCATTTATTGTTATGGTGAACAGATGGACGGTCCACATAGAGGCTCCCACAAACAGTTTTATTAAACATAACACAAAGGGAGAACTGGAAGCAAAGGTACCACAAGGGCTCAAAACAAATAAACAAAAACAAAACCAAAGTAAATTAACACTAAAAACACAACTAAGAATAGATAGGCAAAAAGACATGTGGGAAAACAAGCAAGGATCAAACTAACAAACAAGAAATAACCCACAGTAACAACCACTATGACTAACTGAGGAAACAGGGCAAGGACAGGCACATATATGGATAATGTGGGCTAACAAGAGGCAGGTGTGGGCTGTTAGAAACAGACTAGGGGCAACGAGGAGCAGGAGGTGTCAATCAACAAACTGAGAGGGGGTCCAAACACTAAGTAAAACTAAAACAAAGAAACCTGAGGATACTACAAACAGGGAACAAAAGACTAACTGAAACACACAAGCACACGATAAACCAAGAAAAACCCCAAAATAGGACAGTCTACGAAATGGTGGCACTCAGCAGTGGTGTGAAACAAGGTCATTGGGGCAAGATGGCCTCTGTGGTTAACAAAAAATATGTAATAATACACAGGTTTGTATTCAATTCAGTGTGTTCCTCTAAATCCATCCATCCATCTTCCCTTGTCGAACACTTCACCAGTATGGGGACATGGTGTGCTGTCTCAGATCCATCCATCCATTTCTCCATCCATCCATCTATCCATTCATATTCTATTTTACACTGCTTGTGTGATACATGGTCACTAATCTAAAAAACATGAGACAATGGATACCATGGATAGATTGCCAGTCCATCACAGGTGACACATACAGTATGTTCACTCACACGCTATGGGCAGTTTGGTGATTCCAATGATCAACCACACACCCCCCAGGAGGAAACCCACGAGACAATAACAATCCAACAAATTGTGACATAAATCCCTTAGAAAACAACATATTCTCTCCACCTTTAAATACTCAACTTTAATGACAGAAAACTCTAAACAAAGCCATAGTCATTTTGTTTGAAAATAGAGCATAAGGAAGTTCTAACAGAATGAATAACAAATTGCAAGAATACAATTTTAGTACATTATTTTTGGTCAATGCAGTTTCAATAAACTTCATCTTGGAGAGATCAAGTTAACAACTGGCTTTCTTCTCACAGATATATATCGTTTTTTCAAAGTGCATGTTTCCGCATAAATTTTGTCTATGGATACCTCTGCACAGCCTTTGTTATGGTGGTCGGTATTATTGAAGTAGTGCCTATAGAAAAAAATGATGTATTTTATCATTAAAGAACTAAAATACTTGCACGTGAGTTTACTTTTCAGTTATAACTTTTGAGATGCAGATAAACACACTGATGCATCTTTATGCGCCACCTACATAAATAAATGAATTCAATAACACTACCCATTGTTATACTTACGCTCTGTTCAATGGCCTGCCTCCAGTCCATAACCATCTCGAATCATGTTCTGTTTTATTTAAGCCAATCCATTAGAATGTTTTCCCCATGTGTTGTCGCAAGAAATTCTGTTAAAGAACACTTTATCACAGGTGAATTTAGGCACATCTCCATATGTTAAGTTCGGTCCCAGGTTCTTTCTGTGTGGAGTTCGCTCACTCTCCCCATGTTCATGTGGGTTTCCCCTGGGGGCTCCGATTTCCTCCCACAGTCCAAAAGCAGGCAGGGCAGGTTGATTGGTGAGTCTAAATTGGCCCTGTGTGTGTGCGCGCCCTGCAGTGGGTTGGTGACAGCCCAGGGTTGGTACCTGGGACTGGCTCTGGTGACCCCAGTTGGGATTATGTGGTTATGGTAATGGCTGGATGCATGTTACATAGGTACCTATACACTACTTTGTGTAATTTGAGTTTTAATTTAACACGCATAAATTAAATGACTATTTCTGCTAAGACCGGTTTTGTGAGATTGCAGATTTGTAGGACATAAATTATCCGAGAAGCACTGCTCAGAGGCTATTCTGTCCAGACACCAATATAACAAACCGAGTTGGGGGCCGGTGACGTAACCCTGAAAGATCTCACCAGAATGCCCGGATCCTCTGTATCAGCCAGCTGAGAGAAGTTGCTGGAACAGGATCTAAGAGCAGACTCTCTGTCCTGCTCTTCTCTGGAGAGCAGGTAGCACAGGCCCTTGTGTAGTAACCAGTCAAAGGGGCATGGAGGTCCTGGAGAGGAAGCTTGAGAGATAAGCAGCAAGGAAGTCGAACAGTCGAACGAGAACATGCTTTGGATACTGGGTTTTGGTTCATATTGGAACAATAATTAGGATGCTAATTGTCTTTCCCTCATAAAGCACTATATATGTACTAGGAATTTGTTGTGGTATATTTTGGACTTACATTTTCACACATTTCTGACACCACATCAACAGCACTGTTACTTCAAACCCAAAGGTTACAGGATTGAGTGCCATCACCATGCTGTGTGTATGTGGACTTTGCTTGTTCTTCCCATGGGCTTCCCATGTATGTGCCTAGTGATGGGCTGTCATCTTGTCAAAGGTCTTCTTGTGCCTATCACTGTCTAAGAAAGACTCAAAGCCACTCCTGCTACCTTCTGCTCACTTAGCAGCTGGCAACCAGCGGTGGAAATTTCAGCTCCAGAAAAATCCAGACCAAGATTAGTTTCAACCAATCAGTCGAGTACTCTGTTACTGTGACTCTCTGTGACTGTGACTCTTTATACTCAACTGGTTGGTTGAATCTAAATCATGGTTTGGATTTTTACTTTCTAGGGCTAAAATTTCCACCTCTGGTTGTAACATGCACTTAACATTCTTACATGCCCCATTTCAGTTATGTAAACAAGACAAAAAAATGGAGGTGTGTAAACTTAGTGCAAATGGGTTCTAAATCTTTTTTGCAGAGGTGTTTATATAGATATATTACAGAGTGCTGAAGCCCTGTTTTATATAGATGATACAAGTGTTGATGAGAGCTTCTGGCTATGAGGGCTGATTCAACAGTATAACAGCGTCGAGAAGGACATTTCATAGGCAATTTCGGTACTGATCATTTTTTTAAACCGTGGGGACTGCACAGTTGTAGAAACTGGAGGGAACCCCATGACAACGCCAGGAGAACATGCCAACTCCACACACACAGAGACATAGAGGAGACTCGAACCCCAGTCCCTGGGATGCAAGGCAGCGGTGCCACTGTGCTGCTCCCCCATGTTATACGCTAACTCTAATCCTAACTCTAACCCTTTTAAATATACACATTAATGATTATTGTACTGCTATTTTAATACACTGCAAAGTCACTGACATAAGATGTTCAATACAACACAAGAGATTACGAGGTAAAATGCTATTTAAGAGTGCCACTTAGTATGTTTGTGCAAGAAATCACATACGTGTATGTATCATACAATGATTTTCCTTGTTATTTGTAGTGTCATTTTTCATGGAATATTGTTATTACTTATTATTTTACATTTTTATTTTTTATTTTTTATTTTTTATACTGATTTTGTAGAATCGTGCTGGCTATTTAAATGCCGGCCACAATGGCTTTGACTCTGATTGCTTTCTTCTAATCTTGCCCCAGTGCCATGATTGACATTGTGTGAATAGCAGGCTGATTAAAAGGCAACAATGGCTTTAAATATGTTGTCGTTCATACCCCAGTTACAGTCATTCCTGCCTGTCCATTGGAGGGCAGGTCACAACCATTCTGATCTGGCTGACGTGATAGACCACTGCATCTACTTCCCTCGTGCAGTAAAACAAGCCTGAAACAGTGAACAATATTCCAACGGTGCTTACATTTGATGGTGCTGATAACCATCATTCTAGGCTTAATATGCTCTTCTTCCTTGGTTAACTTCACTTCTGTGTAGACCACGGAGTGTAAGACCGGAGGCTGAGGGAATGGGTGTAACAGATAGAAACAGTGATGAGGAACTGAGGAGAAAGTGTTTTTAGAATGTCATACGTTACTTTTATGAGGAGTTATTAAAGCAGTACACGTATTACACTCTATCTACAAGCAGAATTTCCATGTGCATTTATTCCAAAGAACGTATTGCTGTGATGTTTTAAAGGATAAAGTGAAAAGATAAGCCGTCGCAACATGGAGAATTGAAACGTGCAGGACATTTATTTTTCTGCAAAGACCATTCAGAAAAGGCTGCTACTGAATCAATCATGATTTCAAAGAACTGCCGAACTAAAAGTAGTTTTAAATAGATGGGAACAGAAGTTCTCTGATGTTAGTGTTTATAAGTTTAAAGTTTTTGAAAGAACGTTTTGCTTTCTGTGTATTTATCAGTATGTTTAAGTGTAAAAACCCATTGTCTTGTTCTTATCATGGTCAACTCTCAATGACAAATTTGGTGCTGATTGTAAAGACGGCATATTGTGTTTATTCATTAATGCGTTTTGTCTCCATCTACTGGACACATTCAGTGATGTTCATGTTGTATTGTGCTTAAATTCCTACTCATTTGTATGTTTTTACATTAACATAACATTAACATATTTACCATTACACCAACTAAACATACTCATGATAAATATGGTGATTACTATTAAAGCCCATTTAGGCCAATGCAAGAAGTATAGATAATTTAAAATATACACCAGTTTTATATAACAATACTTTATTCACTGTTTGTACAAGCACAGATACAGGAATTCTTTTATTTCCCTCTTATCACACTTTGCTCCCCACTGAGACAAAAACATATATGGGTGAGAATGAAGTTTGGGGTCAGAGCCCAAAGTCAGCGATGAATCTGGCCTCCCTTGAGCGTGTTTTCGGGTGATGTACCTGCCCTGCTCTCCACAGGATTCGAACCAGTGACCTCCCACACAGACACCAAGGCCGAAACTGCAGAGCCACACACCATGTGTTCAAAAGCCTTACAACGCTTCTAATTGTTGGCCTTGTTGGCGTCACGGTGTAGTATGCAGACATGTCTACGTCACTAAAATATTATACATTGGTCAACTATATATATGCTGTGTTCAGCTGTTGAATTTGTTCTTATTGTATATTACATCCATTACCTGTCCATCAATTATTGCTGCGTCATAAACAAACAAGCAAATGCTTATTACAGTGACCTTGGAGACAATGCAATGACTGTTGCAGCTGGACACAAGACACTTATGCACAACATGGAAAAGAAATTAAATCCAACAGAAAGTAGTATGTACTCAACTTAACCTATTTTTCCATGCACTCAGTGTGAAAAGACATTTAATGGTAAACATGCTGATACAGTCCCTACACTCACACAAAGCTTCGTTCTGAAGTATTATTCAGTACACAGGCATTTCATCACTGGCCAATAAGATCACAGTTACTTGAAAATCAGACCTGTGTTTGGACAGTCTCACAGGAGTTGCCAGCTTCATTCTCCCCATTCTTTCAACAGAAGTTATAACACAGTACAAGACAAAAGCTTTTACGGAAAACAAAATATGACTACCACACAACTTGAAGAGAATTTATAATAATAAAATAAGATCTATAAAGAAAAATAGAAAATGATTAGTTTTCACTTAATAATAGAGCACACAATGCATAGTCAGTAATAATATAAAAATATTTTGTAGTTATTAAAACTGAATTTCTGATATAAGTTTCAGCATATTTCTGAATTTTGAACCAAATACAATATAAATGTCACTAAAACATTAGCTGAAGTTAAATGCTCCTCACGGTTCTCTATAAGCTCTAGGTCAGCTGTTTGAATTGTGAAAATAACCTTTTTGTTGCAAGATGTACTTGTTGAAAGGATCATATTTAATCCTTCATGACAAACTAACCACACATAATAATTCTGCGTGCAGAGAATAAAAAAGATGCATTTGGGAACAGGCATTTCACTGTATGTGCCTCTGTGGTAACGTAAGACTGCAAATGCTAATGTGAACCTGTTAACACAACACGGATATTCACAAAACAAAATATAAAACTATAAAAACATAACACCCAGTGTAACATCAGCTAGAGACCAGTATGGTCCTGCGGGGCTACATAGTCATGCAGTGTAAACTTTCGTAGAAATAAAGAGACTTCATGTTTTAACTTCCGTGGCTTTGCCGAGACGAGCCGCCTACGAGATGAATACCAGAATATTGGGCTGATGTTACCTATCAAAGCAATTCAGCACCATGATTCAACTCCCAAAGTGAATTCTGTTCATACATGTAGCCACTATTACTACAGACCCCATCCACGGTCACTGAAGAGGAATTCCAACAACGAATGAGTCCATCTTGTTCATCAGCAGAGAGATGATCTTTGAAACCCAGGAAACATTTTACTGCGTGGACCAAGAACGGACATGAATTTGTCTTGTTGCCCTCTGCTGTCGATTGGTTCCAGGTTGTATTGGAAATGCAATCAGTTGCAAATTAGTTACGCTTTTTTTATTTCTCTTCTTTCACTTGCTTGTGCTGGGAAAAGTTAAAGAAAAATTATGGCAAAAAAAGGTTGAGAGATATTATGGCAAAATGTTCACCAAGAACTGGATAAAACTGTCACCCACACGCCAACAAATGACACATAAACCAGCCAACTTCATTACTTAAAAATAAAATAAACAGCCATGTATGGATATTCCAACAAAATACGAAGTGACATGTTTTAGGCGTTTCAGGAAAATCCTTCTTGAGACTTAATATTAGTTCACTGCAGTGGACCTTTGATATGGGGGGTGTTCGGCGTGTGAGAGACAACTGCTCCGCCAGCTTTCTTCCATCCTTACTTCTGATTTCTGTTCTTTGTCTTTACAACCACCAGCATGACCATCGCAGGGATCAGGCAGATGGGGGTCATCACTAGGGCCAGGAGGACGTCGGGAGGCGGGTCATCAAACTCTCTGACTGGGCAGGATCTGAAATGGGTTGCATGGATGTCCACGAACATGGCCTCTACCAGATGGTTAGGCCAGGGAATCTTTAAGCAGTCCGCCTTCTCCTCCGTGCATTTTGTGAAGCTATCGTAGGGCCTACAGAGAAGAACCCGTCATGAGTGACTCCTTGAATTTCTAATGCAGCTGGTATTTTTGCACAGTCTGTGCATCAAGAATAGTTTATATCTCATATAGAAATTCACATTCATTATGCTCATATACGTAAATAGTAAAATGCACTTAGAAAAAAAATTCAACACTGATTTGACACTGAAAATGTTAAACTGATCCAGGCAAGTTATAGTTTTACTTAAATTATTTAAATTTACATGTGCTGCCAGCACAAAGTTCATACATTCTGCTTGCGTACGCTTGTATGAGTCTGCACAGACCTGTGTAATATTACTAAATAAATAGTGGCCAATATGGTGGAAATACTTCAAATTTTTAGAGATTGCAGAACTTTATTCAACTGTTGCTGTAGTTACTTATTTAATCATCCAATGTATGATATTTATAACAGTCTTTGATTGTTTATCAACATTACAGCCGATATGCATATAATAATGCCAAAAAAGTAGGTGTTTCCACAGTTTTGGCCATTAGTATATGTACTATGTAAATACAGTTCTGGTAACAGATAATAATAAAAAAGGTATGACAGATGTATTAAATCACAATTTCAAGATTTTGCTCATATGTGCATGACTTACCATTTTATTTTGTCCCACACACACAAGTCACTGGTGTTCAGAGTTTCAACTTCGGAGGAAAATCCATCTAAGCAAATATGCTGAAGCAGGTTTTCATAGCATATCAGCCTCGTAGGGAAATATTCATCACAGACCTCACAGAGTTCTTTGCATATAGAATTTTTGTTGTAGCCTAAAAAGAAAAAAAGATCAAGACTACACCTGCATAAATAACCATATTTAAAGCGTCCCCAGTGATTTTTTTTCACCACTAACAGTGTTCTGTTCAGGAACGAGAAATAATAAATCCATGATATGGTGAGTATTGTTAAAATGAGACACTTTCTAGAAAATATTCATTCGGGAAAAATATACAGAGGAATCTTCAATACAAGTTTGATACCATTCTCAATAGATTAATGCCCCTTGAACAGTATGGAAAATTGAAAATAAACTATTACTAAACATATACTTTAAAGTTTAAGGTTAATTGTCCCATTTTGGCAAGTGTTCCATTTTAACAATACTCACCCTATGTGTGTGTGTATGTGTATGTATACCTTCTGTACCTTCTGTTGCGTTAGCCCCATTGTTGAAATCTGAATTAAAGTGGAAAAAACAGAATTCGTTAGTTAAAATATACTAGCAATTATAAGTGTTTAGACAACAGCTAAGGATTATTTTAAGATTGCCAGAATACCGTGCCTATATTGACACCCGTGGCTATAAATCATCATGATTTTTTTTTAAAAGTTTACGATGTGACAAAATTACCACGCACTGAACGCAGAAAGACCAGACGCCGGTAACTGAATCGAGTTATTATCTGCGATTTCTTACCAATTCCAAGGACGAGTAGAAGCATAATTCCCCCAAATACCGAAGAGAACATCATGTCAAAGAAGACAGAGAAAATTCGCAGCGCCCGAAGTAACCATCAAGAGGAGAGTCCGATCTTCTACCATGAGTGAAGCGAGGCGTAACATGAAACTGGATGGGTGGAAGCAACACTCAGGACACAATGTTACTCTCGGTTACCAGATGTTCCGTAACTTTCCTTTGAACAGCTGCCCCAGTGATACAAACTTTAGTTTCATTTCACTCGCACGTAAGGGGGTTATATATCAATATATCAATCAATATATGTACAATCTTGAAAATTTTGAACCTTCATTTTCCCCCAATTTTGTTATGGCACAGCTTTCCCCGTCACATTAATTGGCCACATGAAACATTAACATCAAAATAAATCTATATATGTCACCGAGCTGTGTTGACATACGATCATTCTGATCGCAGTATGTTCCAGAAAATATATCATTACCATAGTTTTGTATACTTTAATATACGGGGCGTAAGTAGCATCTCAAATATCTCAAATCTCAGATCTCTTTTAAAGTATAATTTAAAAAGGAAGCTAATACAAGCGGTGTAGTTTAAGGGCCGTGGGGGCGGGTGCATGTGTGGCTGGAGGTGATAACGGCGGACACAGTGCACACGCCACGGGATACACCTTGGACAAGACGCCGGTCTGTTACAGGCCATACACACACAATCATGCAAATTTGGGATTAGAAATACTGAGGTGTAGTTTATAGGGCACTTTACCCTAGGATGTGATTTTACTGTATACATATCGCACCCCACTATTTACTACGCAAGTCTAATTAATCATACCCGCTCATGTCATTATTCGTTATGCTAAATCAGAACGGCACATCTGGTACTGTGACGGGCGGATAATAGACACAAAGTGACATGAGAGGAACTTCTGCAAATAAACAATGCATGTAACATGTCTTTGGTTGTTTTGTTGAACTCATAAGAAGCAGGTTGGGTGCTGCAGCTGCATTTTCCCTTCTGTTTGTTCAGAGACATCTGCTTGGTGCAGCTCCTAATGGCTCTCAATTTGGCAAGATTGTTATTCTTTGAAGGAGAGAATGTACAGAGGTGGTGCTTAGGAAGAGGAATTCAAGAGGTGGCAGAGTGTCAGCAAGGGGAAACTGAAGCCCGATAGTGCTAATTGTTCTCTTGCAGGATGTGCCATTCTTGAGGATTTTAAATAATAAGACATTTCTGGCAGTTTTTTAGAATACGATAAGGATAAATGATGTTACAGCGCTCTGGGTGTTAAATGATTTTCTGGTATCCCACTGGTATGTCACTGTTGTCATTATTCATAACTTGATTTGTCCAGTTTTTAGAACAATGTGTTGGTCTCCCTATAGATTTCAACAAAAAATACATTATTGCATTATTGTGAAGGTACAGTAGCTAGAATTTAAAGTGCATGATTCATTTTTGTGTTCTAACACAACTGGGCCCTGGAAAATCCCAATTCAAACATATAGCTCAGTTCCCAAAAAGAGAAAAAAGTAGCATTACAGTGTAAAGAAACAACACACTTTCACTCTGCTTGATGATCTGTCTCATTCATGTTCAGCCACAGAGTGCATCCACAGGCAACATTCTTCCAGGCCAAACAGAATGGGGAGGGGGATGTTTCTATCTCTGGCAGCAGCTAAGAAGGAAAACAAAAGAGGGATGTTTTGGCAGTATCATGGGGGAAACAGATTCACAAAAACCACAGGAATACACTGGGTCACAAGAGGTACAGCTGTAGTCTAGGTTGGTAATTAGGGTCCCGGGAACACTTAATAAAGCTCAAATATCCATACTACAAAAACTGAAAATACCTGTGGAAATAATGTTACTAGATTCAGCAACAGATTTTGTACAGAGGAAATGCAGGCAGCCCCATCCTGGCTTTCTCCCTGCCTTGTGCCCACAGCCTCTGGAATGAGCCCCCCCCCCCACGACCCTAAATAGGATAAGTGTTATCAGAAAATGGATGGATGGATGGAAATGCAGGCAGCAGAAACAACAAACACAACCAAAAGGGGTCAATTTTCATGGATTTCTTATTGAAGTTCTTTGGGAGTGAACCAATTAAAATGCTGACAGCCAGACACACAATGTGATTCATCCATTACAACTATCCTCTTAGGAACTCATTCCTAACTTAAGGTCAGAATGCACAAACATTAATTAATTCTCAAAATATCCTTAATTTAATATTTAAAAATTGCAAATGGTTTCAAAACCACAACACAGTCTGAATTTTATTTTCTGTGGTTATGGTGGTATGTAGAGTTTAATCTGAAAACCACAATAAATTAATCATTTTTGGATGTTTTTCCCCCAAAGAGAGTATGCTCCAGAATGAAGTGCCAATTTTTAATACATAACTATTCTGAATCTCGGTGATTCTTTCATCTACTACTTCTTTGATTCACTCAAACTTTTAATGAGCATTAACTTTACAAAGACATTTATAGCTACATAAAACTGTAAGACACTTCTTGGTACTGTTGAGAAAAGCAAGTGAGGACTGTAGTGCTAAAATAGGCATTTATGTGTGATTTAATTCGAAAGAAATTTTACTTCATTTCATATTAATTCTGTAAACTTCTTAAAGTCTTGGCAATAAAATGTGCAGGCTCCAAAACACACACACACACACACACACACACTAGCATACCTATATCTACAGTATGAGTGCTGTCCATTCATGTCTATGGGCAAAACGCGAATCCCAATCACAACATCCTTAACCCTACCCAGCCCTAATTTGAACCATAAGTAAGCAAATGGAATACAAGGCTTTTGGTATTTATTGTTATTTGATTGCATTCACAGATTCTCATAAAATTAGGTTTTGCCTTGTGTGGACTAGTCTGCGGTCCTCTGGTCCTCATAAGGTGCGTTTTGTCAGAATTTGCTGCCTTGTGAGGTCCTTTGATCCTCACAAGTATAACAAGACTGATGCACACACACACAAACACACACATTATTTTTCCCTCAATGATGTAAATTTCATCTGTTCCCTATACATTTTGTTAGTACTGTTTATAAGCGCAACAACCACACTGATGAGTGCAGGTCCCAGAAAATCCCTATGCTAATCCGCAAACCAGTCAGATCCAGAGATGTGTATCTAAGGGGACGTGCCCACCAACTTTGTACAAAGGAAGACTGTCGCTGCTGAAAAACAAGCACACTAACCATGCTGGAGAAATGTGAGATGAAAAACCAAAAACCGCATATGAGCCGTAACAAAAATAAACACAAACAAAACTAAACATGCACTTTTTTGGTGTCTGACTGTATCTGAAAATTGTGAGAGTAAGTCCTTATTTATTGTGAGAGTAAATGTGGTATTTTGGCTACCCACTTATCTATGAAGTAATTTTTCCTAATTTTTAAATGTTTCTGCATAGTTTTGGTTAGTGTTGTTATATTTAAGGATTACAGTGTTGTGAGGATTTAGTTACGGGTATTTACACAAGGAGACCTTACTGTTCTTTAAAAAAAAGATGAAGAAGAAGGAGCAAAGAAATACAAGAGAATGTCAGGCTTTTTATGAGCAACTATGTAGTTCTTGCCTGGCTGCTATTGCTTGGTGGTCATTGTCTATGTTGCTTGGTGGTCATTGTCTATGTTGCTTGGTGGTCATTGTCTATGTTGCTTGGTGGTCATTGTCTATGGTGAAAATAGTATAATACGTGCCAGATGCCATGTACTAAATGCAGATTCCCCTATCTGTTTTCAGACAGCTTTCCCAAGGGATGATCATCCTTTCTCGACCAGTCATGCAGTCATCTATTTACCGATGAAAAGAACAGATTGATAGGTTTAGAACCAAAATAAATAAATATATATATAAACACACTGTTTTTTTATTAGCAACAAAAGACCATTATTGTATTCCCCAACCTTTGGGGATACATATGATTTTAAGAACGGCCTGCAGCTGCCACTATCTCCACTGTTGCCGCAGACAGTTTGGTATGCGAGCCAATAACTCAAAAACCTTTTGACATATTTGGTAAATCTTGTTTCTTCTTCACGAAAACATTAAATCGATGAAGATCTACACCTTGTTTCATTTTCAGACAAATTACCACAAAGATGAAGCAGCAGCACTGTGTGGCAGCAAAGGAAAGAAGCTTCATCTGTAGAAGATCTTTGGTCTTGTGAACACAATAAATCTAAAAGTATCGCACAGATCTTTTTAAAACTTTGCAGAGATATTGTAGGAATGACAAAGATCAAATTTTGAGCTAGATCACCCCAAAACTGAAGCAGTGCTGTATAGTGATAGCAAAAAAAGAGTAGCGTCAGACATCCCGTTAGCACTATAACTCAAAAAGACACATTTTTCACAAACTTTGCAGACATCTTGTCCACTTCTGGACTTCATCAAATTGCAGAGGTGAAGATCTGGACCTGTTCAAATTTACTCTACCTACCCAATTTGGTCATTGATGGATTTTATTACCATTTCATAAAAATATTATATGGATGAAATTCTACACCTAAAAATGAACATAGCATCAGATCCAAAATTGTGTCTGCAATGAGAGTGCAGTCGAGAGCAAAAGCAGAGCCTACAACCACCATCTTGTAAGCACAGATCTTCCATGGATCTTTTAAACTCAGATATTCTGTAGTTCTTTGCACAGTGGAATCATTTTTAAACTGTGCGGAGATGATTTTCTGAATATTCTGTAACAGAGTTTATATTCATGTTTGGTCACCAGCCTCCCAGCTAAGCAAATTCTACCAGTAGAAGTGCAGTAGCTGACTGGTGAAATATATCATCAGGAACTTTGTGAAATTTATTGTGGGAGAATCATGTAACTTTCTTGGAGATGTGAGGGGATTGTGTAAGGTAGGCTTATTATAATAGTTTCTTTGGACTGCGGTGTTTTCATTCGGTAATATTTGCCATGCTGAGTGCTCCAAGGTCACCAGATAAATTGCACTACCTTGCACTTGATATGTCTGTATGTCTTAAAAGGAACCCCCCCCACACACACACACACGCGCACTAATATTCCAGATATGCGTTGTTATCTTTTGTGTTTTGGCTGTTGCAGTGCCATCTCACTTATTTAAGTATATACAAAGT
This sequence comes from Stomatorhinus ivindoensis, assembly GCA_019775895.2. NCBI lineage: Eukaryota > Metazoa > Chordata > Actinopteri > Osteoglossiformes > Mormyridae > Stomatorhinus > Stomatorhinus ivindoensis. The sequence continues at coordinate 14,984,895 of JABFEB020000092.1, read as the reverse complement.
ATATTACCATTATTCAAGATTTAAGTGACACTTGCCTTGTCAACTGGGCTAGAAGGAAAGACAGAAGCTGTCTCTGAAGTCAGGTGCTGCACCCTTAGCTGCATTTGAAGATCGAATGCATCACCGTGACGCAACAAAGCTGTCCCATTTTTTAATTTTCAAATGCGTCCTTTTTTTGCCAAGTTGCACAGGACCCGTCCTACCAAGGCTACACCTTCATAAAATACGCATACATGTTTTTTTAAATCTCATTTTTATTAATATATTGGTCATCTCCAAGTCTTATTAATGTATATGAATTGCTTCATGTCTAATTAAAATGAAAAATAATCATGTAAGCACGTTTTAAATATAAACTAACAGTTAGCTTCCCAAAGCCCCTTTTGTCCATGAGCATAACACATGTATAGCCTACCATCAGTATATGTGTAACAGTTGTTTCATGCCACAGAAAAATTTTCTCACAGTGCACAAGAGAAATAAATAGAATATAAATATTTAAACATTCAAAAACATAAATAATATAAAGGAGATTTTCAAGGTTTGGCATTAAAACATACGCTAAGGAATGCAAGTAACCACCTAATATCACAACAAGGACTGACTTCAGGCAAAAACACATTTATTGACTTTTAAATTTCCAAGTGATCCATACAGTACTTCTAGAAATTGTACAAGTTGGAGAGCGTGGGATGAGTACCGTTTAGGCCCTGTTTATACTTAGTTTTAAAATGCCTCTTGGATGATCAGATCACAAGTGAACAGCTCTAAATACAAGTGTAAATGAGCACAAAGACACATTGTGATAAAATCACTCAAACCACTTGCCGAGGTGGTTTCGGGTGCATTTGACCAGATGTCTTTTGTAGGGTAAATGGTAATGCATCCTGCTGTGACCCCAACAAGGACGTCATGATAAGGAATAAAGACAATAGCAAAATCTGAACCCAAGTGGTCAGCTGGATACCTGGGTGACATAGGATATGCACTGGTGTAAACGGCAATGTGTCTTGGCTATCTACTTGTGATCAGATTACCCAAGATTCAATTTAAAACCAAGTGTAAACAGGGCCTTAGATAGCCGGGGGAAAATGACAGGGCTATTCAAGGAATACAATGCTGTGATTTCCGACAGCATCAAATCGTTAGTAATACTCAGTAATTACCCACAAGAAAGAAATTATGTGAACTGTAATATATTCAGTTCAGCTCACTCACACAAAAAATAATAGCTGAAATTCATACAAGATACCTGGTAGAAAGGTCAAAGTGGTGAACAAGAGTAAGCTCCAGAGAACATTTTCAATTTCATAAATTCAGATTTTCACATTTCAAAGTACAGCTATGGCAAAAAGTTGCAAATTAACCACCTTGTAATTATGACTTGGTCTTCTAAATCGCAATCCTAAACACAGTCACAAATAGTCAGTTTCTTGCAACTATACAGGGCATATTGCTCGCAGTTCCATCCTAATTGGAGTAACTAATAATTCTTGCCCATTTTGTTATATAAAAATCATGGTCATTGTTTTATACATGATGGCTTACACTGTAACTCCAAAGTTATTCACTCATCATACTGCACTTAACTTTAAATGTGTACTTTGCGAATTTCAGAAAATTTTGTATTTACATGGAAATACTTTTCGTTGCCATTGTTCTCTGATACAATGCACAGGATATCTCTTAATGAAAGCAAAACACACACTTTCCTACACTTGAAGGAGAAAATATTTCAGGAATCCATTTATCTTATAAACACTTATCTTGGTCAGGGTTACAGGAATGGCCTGCAGCCCTTTTCAGGTACCACCAAGCCAAAGGCAAGGGAATACCCTGGGCCCCCGAGGACCAGACTGAGAAACACTACCCTAAATGGGCTACTGGTTATGGCAGAATATACAGTCAATTAACATTTACAGGCAGTTTTCAAGATTTCTAACTGCATGTAATTTTTGTTTATATTTCTGAAAATATAGCCTTTGTTTTACAGTGCGTTTTGGTGATCAAATTTTAAAACTGGCTACTTCTTATTTACATGGAGCGTGTTTATGGAGGCAAAGGCGTGGAAAATTTCTTGAGACATTCCAGAAACTTTCTATTCCATGGGAAGTTAAGTTGGGGAATTTTGATTATATTCCAAGTTCAAAACTATCCAGGGAATTTAACTGGAATACATGGGAATTGGCGGGGAAATTCCCAAAATTTTGCAGCCCTAATCATGTTACATATGGTGACAAAACAGTAAAAATGATGAGAGGAAAAAAAAGATTTTGTTTAGATCCAGTGACAGATAAAGACATTTTACATAATCATAAGTTGTGCACTGTATACCCTGTCTTCTCACAACTCACTTTCATTAGTAACACAACCAATTTTAAAAGGTGTAACATCACCCCCTTAATTATTATGAGCAGAAAACATGGAATAATAAATCAACAAAGCTAAAATGTCAGTTTTAAAACATTATAGCATTTCAAATTTAAGAGTTTTCACCACTGCGTCTAAAGAAGTATCAGAATATCTTATGTGTCCTAAACCCAAAGCATAAAGTTCTCTATGTGTAAACTGGAATGGGGGTTATTAGTGTTTCTCCATTTGGCAATTATTGCAGTTCGCTTAACCAGACAGACATACAACGTTAAAAACTGAATATTTTATATCCCCTTGGTAAAAATGTATCCTAATTATCGTAAGTTATATTTTGTGCGTGTGGGTATACGTGTGACCGTGTGAGTGCATGTGTGCGTCCTGCGATGTGTTGGCGACTGCCCAGGGTTAGTTCCTGTCTGCGCTCCGGTCCACGACGTGACCCCGGTTGGGATTTAGCGGTTGCGGTGATGGATGGAGGCTTTCAATTTGATGACCACCCAACCCGTCGTTGTTGTTTAAAGTAGCTATACACTGCCATCTTGTGTAGAAAATGAAGAAGCCAGGTGTGCAATCCACACCGTCAATGTGTTTGAATGAGTTTGGAAATGCTGTACTATATGGACATTAACCAACGGAACTTGCGTAGTGAGACTCACCACCCAGCTAACAGATCATTGGTTTGTTCATAATAAACAGATGCCCATAGATGTTAATAGCCAACACCATGTTTCGTTTTTTAAATCAAAATCATTCAGATGAAAAAAAAACTGCAGATCAGTGAACTCGTTTATTTAATATTTTAAAGAATACTACTCCTTTGTAGTAATGCAAAACTAAGCTAAATGTTCTTGAAAGATACAATGCATTACTACAAAGGAGCAGAATAATATTCGTGTTGGGTGGCGTCTTAGTACAAAAAATTATCGATTTATTTTGGATCTGTTGTAATATTGTATAACAGAGAAGAAGCTCATACACCAGCATTACGCCGCCTATATGCTTCTACGTCACTGCTCTAACGCTAAGGCGGTGCGCTAGAGAGCCAGAGCGTCCTGGTCATGTGCGTCCTGCTGATTCGCGTCAGGAGTCACGTGACAGGGACCAATAGCAGAGCCCGCTGTTGTACGTATGTTGAGAGAAAACATGAGGCTTGAGTGCAGATGTGTTACAGTAGTGGCTTGATGGTGAATAAAATAAATACCCGAGATTGAACCTTTCGAAAAATAATTGAGTAACAGTTTATCGTTGTTATTATTATTATTATTATTATTATTATTATTATTAT
>JABFEB020000092.1:14934125-14945762 GCA_019775895.2 Stomatorhinus ivindoensis | reverse complement strand
ACGGATTGGGACACCTGGCTCCTTTACACCTACAGGAAATTTATAACATCCAATTCAAAATCCACAGGCATCAATAAGAGCTGCCACAACTTCTAGGAAGGATTTCAAGATTTTGGAGTGTGTCTGTGGGAATTGTTGTCTATTCATCCAGAAGAGCATGTGTGAGGTCAGGCACTGATTATGGGCATAAAGGCCTGGCTTGTTTTCTCTGTTATTTCAAAGCTGTTTGATGGGGTTGAAGTCAGGGTTCTGTTCGGGTCAGTCAAGTTCTTCCACACCAAACTAACCCAATCATGTGTTTATGGACCTTGCTTTGTGCACTGGGGCACAGTCATGCTGGAACAGAAAAGGGCCTTCCCCAAACTGTTCCCACAAAGTTGGAAGCATAAAATTATCCAAAATGTCGTGCTATTCTTAAACATAAAGAGTTCCCTTCACTGGAACTAAGGGTCCGAGCCCAGCCCCTGAAAAACAACCATATAACATTATCCCTCCTCTACCAAATTTGACAGTTGGGACAATGCAGTCAGGCAGGTAACATTCTCCTGGCATCCACCAAACCCTGACTTGTACACAGGGCTGCCAACTCTCACACATCTGGCGTGACACTCATACCTTTTGACTATCACGCTCATGCAAGAAATCGTACGGCAAATCTACAGTATGTTCTTCCATTATAAACCTAAAACTAGCTACATCAATAGCGTTGGGGTAGTTTTCAAACTCAGACTATTTACAAAGTAATAAAACTCTTACATCCATGTGAATGCATGTACTGTACTGACTTGTCTCAAATTGAAAATCTTATGCCAGCCAGATGACCAAAGTTGATAACCCTGTACATACATCAGACTACCAGAGAGAAATGTGATTCATCGCTTCAAGGAACATTTCCACTGCTTCAGAGTTCAGTGCCAGCGTGATTTACACCACTCCATCCGACGCTTGCTGCTCTGCCAGGGAAGCCCATCCCATAAAGTTGCCAGTGCACAGATTTTGTGCTGGGCTGATTGCCAGAGATGGTTTGAATTCTGCAGTTATTGACGCACCAGAGCGTTGGTGACTTTTATGCACTACACAGCTGAGCACTCAGCAGCCCCTCTCGGTTGCATTATGGGGACCTGCCACTTTGTGGCTGTTGTTCCTAAACACTTCCACTTTGCAGTTTACAGTTGCGGGGAAATCTGGTCCCCACAATGTAATAATTACAAACACATGCAGGCCAGAATCCAATTTACGTTGCTACCCCTGGTGCCACAATGCCATTAATAGCTGATTATATTAACAGTTCATCTTACACCTGTGACACGTTTTAGTCGTTTCCATTGGGAACAATGGATTGGTTTACAAAAAATAGTGTGGTTAGCAATCAAATTTAAAATTTAGGAAGATTACAGATAATTAACTCTGTCAAGAGTGAATTAAACACAATAGTTGTTCTCTTTAAAAATGGAAAAATAGTTTTTGTATGGCCAGTAACTGTTGTCAAAGTGCTACAGTAGCAATCTATAGTTTCATTCATTCCATTTTTCAAATCTTAAAAATACACGTGTGGCTATTTTTAAACCCTCACACACCCCTTCTCACCATTGTCGATAGTCTGCGTCACAGTTGCAGTAGAACCTGGAGTCTGCGCACGTCTGGTTGATGGAACAGCCACACTTGTGGCTGTCAAGGAAGGATCCACCCCAGTAAGCATGGCTCTCATTATTCCGGCCAATCCAGTAACTGAACGGCTGCCCATCTGTGGAGACGAGACAGGATTGGCTCTCAGATTTGTGCTGTGGTTAGTATCAATAAATGATACGCCCTGGACAGGATGCCTGGCCATCTCAGTTCATATTTATATGAACACTTATACACTTGACTATTCTGAAACACCAGTTAGCAAAACTGCATGTTTTTGTACTCCAGCAGAATCCCAGGATACATGGAGGAAATCCACATTTCATGGGAAGAATATGTACACAGTCACAGCAGGGGTGGGCTTCAAACCCCAAAAGCAGGACTACCTAACAGGACACAGAAGTCACCCTCACCAGAGAATTCTTTGAAAATAGTAAATGCTTATTCTGGCCTACTCTACTTAAAAGCACAGTTTAAAGAGTAAAAAAATAAATAAAACTCCATTCTAAAACGCTTTCCAGAGGCTATGAGAAATCAGTAGCATCTAAGGAGCTTTCTACCTCTTCATCCTAGAAATGCAACACGCTACTAAACAAGAAACTATTCCCATAAATTAAAACCAATGTTCTCTGACAGTAAATACAGTTGACTCACAAGGCGTATTGAGTAGCCGAGACTTGTAGCAGGAAAATTCAATCCACTGCTCGCAGTGTGTGGATGTGTTGGCGAGGGCCGAGACTTCAGCCCAGGATGCGTTCATGTACTCCAAGTCACCGATGTACGGCTGATTTATCGTGGTTCCGGTCACCTTTGTCTTGTCTATCCGATTATGCCTGACCACTGTCCAGCCTTTGTAGGCTGGAGGTGGGCAGAAAAGCCTGGTCATCCCAGTGCTTATGGCTCCCAAAAGCTCTGAAAGCATGACTATACCACCGTGACTGCTGTGGCTTTTCATCAATGTCCTCTCTGAATTATATCATTATCTCAATTTAATATTTAATTTTAAATAACACATCAGTAAACCACATTGTTTCCCTGTTTCAAAAGTAACAGAACTGGTTTGCCTTTACATGTTAGGTCAGCCAAAAAGTTTGATGCTTTTAAAGTTTTAAAAACACACTTCTTTTCTTTTGGCAGTTGACTTCTTGTGTGAAATGTGCTCTACAAATAAAGATGACTTAGTTTAAATAATCAGCTTTGTTTGTGTACTGTTTGCCAATTGCTGACATCATGTTTATAAATGGCACATTTGCAACACATAAGACAAAGTGTATTTAACAATAAATTATCTTTACAGTAATTCACACATCTTATAATGCATATACATGGTATCTTAGGTGCGACACATTCGCGATTATATATATAATTATCTCAGCTTCCTACCTCCCATGCTGCAGTAGACTGAAAACGGTTTCAAAGGGCCGCTAAGGTCAGGATCGATGGTATAGTTGCCCGAATAGAACTTGCCATTGAGCCGATAGGCCTCACAAGACTCCTTGTACACAGCTGTCATGACATGACAATTAAAAAAGCCTTTTATAGCTCCTTACAGCAAGCAGCCATGACTCATATACTGCTCAAAGACAGAGACTTCAGCACTGAGCTTAAATGCAACATAGTAAGTGACTGTCGGAGCCACAGCAACTGAGACTTACACATGTGGCAGACCTCTCCCTGGTAGCCCGTGTTCTCACAACGACATATGAAGTCATCCCAGGACTGAATACATCTGCCATCGTGTTCACATGGGTTCGGCGTGCACCTATGGGGGAACAGTAAAGTGAAGAAAACACACTGGGGGAAGCCAAAAAGGAAATGATATGGGAAAGAGCGGCAGGCGGGGATAATGGACCCTGTTCTCCAGCAGAACAAACCATTATCTGCTGGGCCTGAGGATACACATCTAATATCAAAGATGGGAGTATCTTAGTGATGGTAATGGTGTTTCCTCTGCATGACTGTTGCTCTGAGCATCAGTTAGTATGTGTTAAAAGGTCTCGTTTGGAAACCTCATAACCCATTTCAGCTCCTGACAGTTTGCAGAGATAAGCTTGCATTTAGAAAGTGCAGAGAGCAAGCCGTTGCATACTAATGGAGAGGAGCACAGCTTCTCAGTCTGGCTTTTTCCACTGTCTGTATCATTCCTGTATTACTTGATTACAGAGAAGAACAGTCATAATAATCACCCATCATTCAATAGCACAAAACTTTGAAACCTATGATTCAGTGTCGAATCATCAGCTCTCAAGGTCAGACTCCAGTCACGATGAGGAGCTCTCGGCCCACGTCCCAGCCGGCCGGCCCGAACGGCGCCCGCCAGCCCTGCCCCCACCTGTCAGTGATGCCGCAGGTGCCCAGCAGCAGCTCAGTATAGCGTCCCCAGCGCCACAGCAGTACCATGTCAATGTCCACGGGCTCGTCGTCGATGAAGATCTGCTGCATGCAGCCATGAAACTTGTTTAGATTGGTCTGACACTTGTCAGTGTTGTTGGTCTGAGGACATCCTGGGACAATCCAAAGGGCATTAATTAACAGGCAGTTGTGCCCTACAATGTACAAACGTCAAAGAAGGTCCCTTGTGACACCTTAGAGAAGGTATATTATTCTCTATGCTAAAACAGGTGACAGCTAAATAAATTTCTGCATGGCAACTACTCGTAACAGTATGAAACTGTATTCTTTGTAAATATTTTTGTGTTTGTATGCAGAGCTATGGCTACTAAGGGTAGTTTGACCGCGCCTAGTGGCTCCAGTGTGCGTGATGACTCACCTCCAAAGTAGTAATGGTTTCCGGTGCGAACCGTAAAGACGTTGGTGATCTTCAACGGAGATCCCTCATCATCATCGATGGTCACAGTCACAAAGTTGTCTCTGGCCACAATTTCCACGGTGTGCCAGAAACCATCGTTCAGTCGATAACCTATAGGTAAGAATGTGTCGTGATCAGTTTCGAGCTGATTCATCCTTTTTTTGTGAGCAAACAAGAGACTGGGCCCCCCTTTGCAGAACAGCTATGGTAGAATCTGTAATAATCATGCAAAATGAAATTGGAATATTTCCAACACACAAAACGATTCACGCAAACAGTAAAAACGTGTAGGCTAAGGAATATAATCTCATTCCTCAGCAGGATTATTACAGCATTATTACCCATAATTATAGATATTAACAAGGCCACCTGAAAATGTTCATAAAGGCCCTGGTTTTGCTGTGTCTTGCAGACTGGAAGGACATAATACCAGTTCAAGAGTAATTCAGGACTGTCTTTAAATTAGATTTTGCTAATAAGCTATGGGAGAATGATGTCTGGAGCAGGTGCGTGTGGCACTTCTTTCTTTCATACAACTAACTAAACTAATTGCTCATATCTGCCACACTCTGCTAGAGGATTATGACGGTTTGGCAAGCTCACTCATTATGTTTATTGACGTTTACTATGAAGAAACCAATTATTCTTGAATTTAATGAGTGTTTTCTCCACTGATATGAATGTTGCACTAAGAAAGAGAGCGACCTAAGTAGAAAAATGAATATGAAACCAAATGCACTCAGTACTAGGTGGTACAGAGGGTTTCACTATTGGCATCACATTTACATATTTCGCAGACTCAGTTTTGGTCTAACCCAAAATGGGGCTCACCTGCACCAAACTGCAGCTTCTTCTTGCCAGGCTGCATAAGGGAGACGTTGACCTGGCCCTCGCTCAGACCCAGCTCCAGGGAGCCGAGGGCATCGGCAAAGCGGGTGAACATCAGCAGCCCGGTGTAGTCCCAAGAGCGAAACTTGAATCTGACAGCCATCCTTGGCCTCCTTGACACCCCCGGCAATTGCAGGAAGTTGTTTGGCCCAGCGAAGGTCATGGGCTTCAGCATCATGTCATAGCAAGCGTACCGCCTTGTTTTCTGGGACACAAGAAGAGGAACATTTCTTGTTAAACAACTGCTGCACCAAACCTGCCTCACAGATAATGAACAATGAATACTGTATTGCCTTAATACCTGCCTCAGGCTGCCTACAATACCTACACAATTATTATATTGCTGGCATTCAAAATAGAATATAAAATAAGTATTCAGACAATTCAACAAAGCGCTTCTAAAACTGCTTACGTCATTTGATTACTTAAGGAATATCTTTTATCACTATCCCAGCTTCAATGGCTGTATGGCCAGTAAGTTCCACTAAAACACTTGGCTCATTCATGTGCAAAAATGTACAAAAGCAACTTACAGTGATTCAATTAAACTTTTATTAGCCCTAATGATACTCTCACATTCCTCACAAGGAATGTGCAGCTTTTAGATACTAGAAAATTAAAGTTGAAGACCAGCAAATGTATATGTCCCTAAGGACCAAGGTAAAGGGCGACTGACTCTAGAGATACTTCCTGCAGACATAAGCACAAAATTTTACATGAGTCAGGCACGTACTGTATCCTGTAATAATATAGAGATACTGTATATCATAGTGATGCAGCGAGCTAGATTACTGCTGAGCGATCCTTGCCATACCTGTCCAGGATGGAAACGGATCTGAGAGTCTCCATACTCTGCCAGGTCGATGATGTTGATCCCGTTGTAAAAGACATTTTCCAGGCATCCACGGAAATTGGCTTTCTTGGGCTGGTTAGGCATGTTTGACTGAATCACTCCTCCAACAAAAACCTGGGGGAAGGACGGAACCCACAGCAAAATGGCCGCACTTTCGTTATGAAACAAAATGACACATGATGGACAATGTGAGATATTATTATGACTCACATCAGTCATAATAGTTGATAATATATGTTGAATAGACTGATAATAATTTTAAAGACAAACCCAATATTAATATTTCTCTTACCCCATAACACAGGGGTTTCTAACTCCGGTCAGGTAAATACCAGGAACAGGTGTGGCTCATCAGAAGCCAGGTATGATAGAAAACCTACTGGATAGTAGCTCTCCAGGACCGGAGTTGGAGAGCCCTGCCATGACAAGACAGCATTACACTACCCTTAGGACTACACTACCACCAAGAAATTGCAAAAGAATTCCAGAGTCATCTAACTTTCAAATACCTGGAACAGATTTGCAATGTAGGTTTTCTACTAGTGGTTTTCTGAGCCCTCGCTCTCTACCTGCAGTGTCTCACTCTACCCACAGCCACACATGTTTCCACCCACCTGAGTGTCCAGGTCCAGGTGAGTGAAGTCGCCATTACAGATGACGCTCTCGGTATGGCTGTCCACTGTCAGGTTGACCTGCCGGCCGTAGCGCTTGATGGTGACATAGTGCCAGTGTTGGTCGTCCAGCAGGTTGCCCACTGTAAGGGTGGTGAGACCATCTACTTCATGGACAGTGCTGCTCCCTGGGGGAAGGAATCATTACAGATAAATAAAAACTCAACAGTAATCATCTCCCAAGAGTCTGTGAACTGAAACAAACTTTCATTGGTCCTTCACATTTCCCATGGTCCTTTGCCAGAAGCTGTGAAAACAGGGGCTGCACCCACCTAGGCTAATGTGTAGGTAGAGGCGAGCATTCTTCAGCTCCAGAATGAGGATGTCCCCTTGCAGGCCTTCACTGTGCAGCAGTATACCATCCCGCTCCAGCGTCTTGAAGTTCAGGGCAATGTGGTCCTCCAGCGTACGGTATCGCTGCCGTGGGAACTGATAGGCTACTATGTCATTTCCGTCATATGACATGACATAGGAGTCTTAGAGAGACAGGAGAGAAGGACAGCAAGACTCCTCAATGAAACCATCTGTGACCTCACCGGCACATACATGTAACACACTGAAGCCCTGAAATGCGTAGTATCCAAACTAAAAACAGTAAACAGTATAATATCCAAACTAACGAAAGCAAACATCCATTTCATGTGGGATCTTAGCATACAAATAAATTCTGATGCAACCTATTTATAGACAGTGGTTAAGTGAATGAAGAGTATTTTCAGCAAGAAATCATCACATAAATTAAGCCTCTTCTGGTTTTTATTTATTGACATGAATGTTGGCTTCCATTTGCTTTAAAGCTTTCCATAGCTTTCCATTGTGGGTCATTTATCTTTGGATTGGCATTTTTTTGCAGACTATGACCAGAATAACTTCTTTTGTCCCGTATTGCCTTAGGAAGTAGATTTCAGCACGCTTCTGATTTATGTCAGGAAAAGAAAGAAATATGAACTGAAGGTTACTTCGTCACAGAGGTCTAACTCTCAGAGTACTGTTGGCTTTATCATAAGCCTCGGACAATACCACAGCCACACTAGATGCAGCACACCTCAGGTCTACCCCTCTGCAGTATGATGCAGTTTTGCAGCTTCCTTTCGAGTTTCTATCTTGTTATAATGGCAATAGAGCCTCACCATAGGGGCAGCCATATATCTCCAGCCGGACCCCAATCTTCCCGCCCCATTTTGTGTTCCATCCCAAAGGTAAGAAACGAAGGTGTTTGGCTGTGAAGGCATAGTGGAAATTATGCCTCTTCACCTGGTAGTAGTTCCAGTTTCCTGACAGAGTCTGAAAGATGAATATCCAAGTAAAAACTAACTAACATATAAACATAGAAGGTGTATAATGTAGTTTATGATACAATCACATTTATGGGACAATAATCCAAATAGATAAAGTAATTATGTTTATTATATAGATCTCTATATTTTTACTGTATATTTTCAATATATCAATGTTTCTATGTGTCTAGTTACAAAAAAAAATAATTGTATTTATCAACTCTATCTAGTTTAAAGAAATATGGCCTGTTTAGCTTATAAACTGCTACTGGAATACACATCTAGTACTATGTCCCCCATTTTGCATACCGAGTTGCCTCCCCGTTGGATGTAAGGGGTCCAAGAGTCTGGTCGGTCTCCATACAGCAAAGTATATTTGGTGACCCAATCATAGGAGTTGAAGGTACCCTGTGTGGAGATTGCCACTATGCGGTACTTCCTGTGCAGGTTAATCTGGAGCCAGGGTTGCCGGTCCCCTGGGGCTGGTGACCACCCGCTGCTCCCTGTGGAGAACATACAGATTCATCACATGCAGCCAGACGTATCTGTAGACACACATATACACTGTAACTGGCAGTCCGCTGCGAACCAGCAGGGGGCGATCATTGCCACGCTGGTGGCTAGTAGTAATAGCTTCCTCACAGTTGGTGCAGAAACCGCTTGCGAGGAATGCAAACTAGGTGCTGCTGGCAGCCGCTTATTGCTCTGACAAGGGTGGGCAGGACACAGCTGAATGCCCATGCTGGGGGGAGGTCAAGAAATACCAGCGTTGCACCTTTGAACAGTCAGGCTGGAGGATGACTGCCCTGACGTGACCTCACCTACACTTCTTATGGGAGAAGTGCTGCTTCTCCCTCAACTGGCCACGACAGCTCTTCCTCACCTTCATTTTTGTGTACCCCAAAAGGGTATTTACCTGCACCCCCATCTCCCGTGCCTCCCTGCCCCCTACCAACACCCACAACCATTATATAGTTCACAGCACATACACAAACGCACATCCCAAGACCACATGCCACTGCACAAACACACAACGCTGATGCACACGGCACTGACTTTCATAACCGACAGCATCCACCACAGTTCGGATCATGGCACATACCATTAGAGGCTGGCACCAACATCCACACTGGCTAACTGGCTGGATGGTATCAGAATAGAACCATTATGGTCAAAGATGAACCATTATGCATCTTCACTGTATTTCTCTGTGCATTTTTTAAAGATTCATGCATATCATGTTGCCCTCATATTGTAATCATATCAGTATTTGCAACTGATCCAAAAAATGGTTTTTGTGTTTCCTCGGGGAAAACTGACACTTACCATACAGTCTGGCAAAGTTGGCAGAAAACAAAAAGTTATATCTGGAGGAGGCCAAGAAAGAGGACGCATACAGAGAAGGGGTCAAAGGATCAAGACAAGGTCCTGGAACAGGAGAAATACAAGAAATCATCAGGAAATCATCAGGAAATCATCAGGAAATCAGCAGGAAATCATCAGGACTTGTACCAGCAGTTTTACTGACATGCAAGCAGATGAGTTAGTAGCCATATACCGTCTTATTGCAATAGAACCATAATGACACTGCAACTTCACATCAAACAGGAAGTACGAATTACAACAACATCATAAGGCAGTTAAGCAATTACCGCAACCTAAAATGTGTTTAACCCTTGTTGGAGCAGCTATAGGTGCGGCACGGTGGTGCAGTGGTTAGCACTGTTGCTTCACACCTCTGGGACCTGGGTTTGAGTCTCTGCTTGGGTCACATGTGTGTGGAGTTTGCATGTTCTCCCTGTGTTGTCGTGGGGTTTCCTCTGGGCACTCCAGTTTCCCCCCACAGTTCAAAGACATGCTGCAGCTGATTGGAGTTGCTAAAGTGCCTGTGTGTGTGACTGGTGTGTGGGTGTGCCCTGCGATAGGCTGGCCCCCCATCCAGGGCTGTTCCCTGCCTCGTGCCCATTGCTTCTGGGTAGGCTCCGGACCCCCCGCGATCCAGTAGGATAAGTGGGTATGGATGGATGGATGGATGGATGGAGCAGCTATAGATCTGTGGCAGATGTTAGTATAAGGTAGCATAACATATTGGTCTTAGACTAGAATGAGAACAAAATAAGAGTCATTAATGTTTACTAAATGACTGAATGGGGTATTTTAAAAGAGTCCCACTCAATTCGCAGAAAGAGTGTTATATTACAATGTCTGCATAGGACCACAGCATGGTGCAAACCAGTACATATTCTAACATTTTTTAAATTTTAACATAACAGAAGAGTAGTTACAAACAAAATTCATTTTATAGGAAGAGTACGCAATGGAGGGTACATGCCATTATGTCACAATATGTCAAAATTCAAGGTGTAAACACATAATACTGCATAATCTAGATTTCTGTGGGATATTGTAAAAATATCATTCTTAATTTAGTTTCTTAAATAAAACCTATATTTTCCCCCAAAATGATTAACTGCATTATTGTTTTTTAGCAATCTGTTTGCAGTACTGATATTGTGAGCAATGCGCCCCAGACACATTAATAACCACCCTTGCAAAGCATGTGACGGCAGTGATGTTAAAGGAAAATTACTAATAAGCACTTAAATAAAACTTTAAACAAGGTCATTAAGCATTTACAGGATATTGTTTCAGAATGAGTACCCTTCCGTCTGACCACAGATTTCTGTGCTCGACAGTAGAGCACCAGGGGCCTCGTTTGTCAAAGTTGAGTATGCACAAAAAGAAGCCTAAATTGTGCTATGCAGCTTTTTACACAAAATCCTGGATTTGCCAAACAAAACGTGACAGGAAAAAATCTGTATATTTACAGAGTCTCAGGAGGAGATGTAGGAAGCATTATGGACAAATTGGGAAAATTGCACACCCATTGTAAGGCAAGGAAAGCTGGTAAACCAGCAAAATGACCAAAAAGCATATCGCTGCAGCCAGGAGCCGGATGTTGAGTGGGTATGCAACGTGGGAGGGGTTTAAAACGAGGGGCCTGTTATCGTCTGATACCTTAACACTAACCCTCATTATAAACCTCTCCTACCCCTCATGATAAACCCCTCCTACTCGACACTCTGTTCCGGCTGCAGCGATATATATACCATGTGCATGCCGACAATGCATAGCACTACCCCCTGAGATCCGTGAAAACAGCAAATCTAAAATTATGAACTGGGATGTACACTGTGTGCAGAATTATTAGGCAAGTGTGTATTTTATTTGACCAATATTTTCAATCCAGATGAATCTGTAATTAGGAATAAACTGTCTAAAAGGCAGGACATGTTCAGTATTTCGTCTGAGTAGATACTGTCCTGTGCATAATTATTAGGCAAATAATTTTATGACTATTAAAATGGGCAAATAAAAGGACCTTGCAAAGAGCAGAAAAACACAAAATTGTAAAGTGCCAGTCAGAGGGATGCAAAACAATCAAAACTGCTAAACCTTTAAAACATGACTACTGTACAATCGAGGGTTTTGTGGCCATCAGAAAAAGAGGAT
>JABFEB020000092.1:14907433-14926317 GCA_019775895.2 Stomatorhinus ivindoensis | reverse complement strand
AGTAAAACTGAAGATTTTGTGATCTAAGTTATATTATTAACCTTAATTTCATGTTATGGAGTTAAACAAGTGTTCAACAAAACTCAGCCTTGTGAAAATTTTGGAAATTGTTCGTTTGTTCATTGAGCTACTGATTAACTTTATACTTTTTAAAAGGGGTGTACTCATTTATGCTGAGCACTGTATTACTAATAATATTAATGCAAGTCTGTGGCGGCTGGTGGCCTTTCGGAAAGGGGAAGCTGGCAACTCCCCCCACGACCTACTTTGAATAAACAGACGAACTTTAACATACCAACTAGGGGTGTAACAATACATCGATTTGTATCGCTATATCGATTCAACAGCAAACGATTCGATGCCTCGATGTGACCGCATAAATATCGATACATACGTTTATATTTTCCTGCATGTTCCAGTATTGTTTTCATGATCCACTCTGACGTATACATGGTCTACACCAGGGGGGCCCAATAGCTAGACTGCGATCTACTGGTTGATTGCAAAGGTAGATCGTATGGATGGATGACGCGTTCAATCGCGCCAGCTGCTGCAAGCGACCGAGTCACCTAGTTAGCCTCCAATTTATTTCTACTAAACTTAAGGGTATAAAAATGAATGGGGGAGCTGGATCAAGTAAGATGCCAAAAACCTACCACTTCCATACGGAATTGGAGGAGGACTTTTTCCCCCCACCATGTTACACTCAAAGTGCATTTGCTTCTTCTGTCAGCCTACCATCGCTGTTCCGAAGAAGGGAAATGAGGAGCAGCATTTTCGGACTGTTCATAAAAACTACTACATTAATTTCCCCCCAAAAAGCAAGCCGAGATATAGAAAGGTGAAGTAACTAAAACCCCAGTTCAATTCAAAAATACTTTATCCCAAAGGGAAATAATAATAATAATAATTATTATTATTATTACTATTATTAAAGAATACTCAATATTTTTATATATAAATATACATTTAGCATTTCTATAGTAGGTAAATCATTTTGGTCATTTATAAGTAGCTCGCAAGCTAGCGTACCTTCAGAGCGTGCGTTTAGTACGGCAGGTGACAGTACACTACGCTCAGAGCACACAATTTAATTTTTCTTTTAAAAAAAACTCTCAAAGAAGAATACTGACATTCTTGTTGTCATATCCCAGCGTAGGGCGAGCGAGCAGGGAAAGAGGAATCAGGGTCAGGCAGACGGAAATCCAACAAACAGGGGGAACGGGGGTTATTGCAAGCACAACACACAACACGGGGAAAACTTCCATGACCGATCTGGGCGATAGACTCTGACATGGACTTAAATACAAAGGACTAGATGAAACAATAAGAAACAACTGGGAAAAATCGGGATTGCACGTGAAGTTAATGAGGGGTGTAGCACACGAGAGGGTCATACGAGCAGGTCATGACAGTTATGGGCATACTTTTATACTTTTTGTTACACTTTTGTATTTATCTAGAGAAGACTTGATTCAAAATAAGAATTAGTCACCATGTTAATCTACATCCATCAAAAGTTTTTATTTTTACCTCACTGCACTTTACTTTGCTTGGCTGCACTAGATTTTGTTTACAGTTCCCAATAAAATTTCATTTCAAATCCATTGAAATGTAAAGGATTGTGTGAAATTTCATCATTTCGACTACTATCCCCAGTATCAAACTGAATCGTATCATATTGTATTGTACGGTGGGAATTTCTGAAGTACCAAAAAAAATCGAATCATTGACTTAAGGAATCCATATTGTATCATGTCGTGAGGAAAGCTGTGATTTACACCCGTAATACCAACAAAACAAGGAGCAACTCAAGAACTCTATATTTGTTTTTATTTACAGTAGGTTATGTACAAATGAAAAGACTTCCCAAAAATCCACATGGCTTCAATAACTTTAACTTTACAGAGCCGTTCATTTCAATAATGGGTCCAAAACATAGTGCTCCCCGTGCAAACAGTAGTAACTTTGAATACACAGGGGCATACTTCAGACAGGAAATGACAAAGTGATCTGACACACAAAGCATAAAGTACAGTACTGTTTGTTTACAAATCTGTAATGACAGGGCTGCAAATTTTGATCAGCTGGCTGGAGTGAGACTTTCAATTTGAGACAAATCTTCACACACATTTACATGCACGTGAGAGTTTATCGGGTCACCTTGCCATAGTCTGTAACTATTCGAACACTTTTGATGCAGCAAATTTTAGGTTCATCATGGAATAATATAGATTTGCCGTCAGATTTCTTGTGTAAGTGTGAGAGTTGGTAAGATCTTCCATATCTAACCCATGCGAAGAGGTTGCTGTATCTTTAAGATTACTTCATCCCAAAAATGGATTATAAATGACTCTGACATCTGCATCTTTACACCCCTAATATCTAATAATTAAAAACAACTGACATAGCAATAGCCATATGCACAAACAGTTTCCATTTATATCCTGAAATGACCTGTGCAAATCTCAGTATATTTAACGTTATATGATCTGTTCATTTGTATTATAGCACCCTAGTAGTCCTACTGCAAAAGAAAAGTAAAAACAATGTTCATTCTAGTCTTTTAATGGCACTAGGCCAGTAGAACCTGATGCATTATATGACATTTTCCCCTCATCTGCACTCCACTGCTACTTAATGGCAGATGTTGCCACAACATTGCTGTTGAAGTGTGTGTGTGTGTGTGTGTGTGTGTGTGTGTGTGTGTGTGTGCAGACCTTTTACCATGAACACTCCTTTTTCCTTGACAGAACTGCTTACTCAGGCTGGGTATCCATCAGAGTACAGAAACGCTTATAAAACAATGACTAATGAAAATAGCAGGTCTAAAACACTGAATCATACATACATATAGATATCTGATGCCTGAATATAAAAATTACTGCATTGTAACGATAATAACAATAATAATAATACAAATAATATAATAATTATTGTTGCTCAAAGTGCTTTACAGTAAGATTAAAACTAAAAATAAGAACATTACAGTTCCAGAAAGAACAATCCAGGTCATGAATCCAGCACCACGTGAACTGAAACAATAGAATCAGTATGCATTGTAAGGTCATTTTTCACTTTTACTAATGAAATTTCAGTACTGCAACCTGATCTAATACTCGATTGTCATTTCTCATGAATATTGTTCTTATGAAAGAAATCAATTAACATTTAATCGTTTAATAGCAACACACCATTTATTCTATTGTTTGACTGAGGAATGGTAGATTGGACATTGATGTAAGATTACTCAAAATAAGTTGTTTCTTAAACAAGGGTTTGACTACAGCTGTTTTGACTTCCTCTGGAAATATTCTCATATACAGGTGACAGCTTGTTCTATCTAACACAATGTTATTAACATCATTGTAAATGTCTATTATAAAGTGTTGGAATTCTATCCAAAATGCAGCTGGAAGACAGGTGCTGCAAAACAATTTTACAAGGCTTCTTTCTACCTATTTTTCTAAAAACATCTATAGTGTGTTGTGGATGAGTAAATATAGGAATCAATCTTGGACCTGCAGGAAATGCATTAAAATTAAAAATCATGATTTTGTTTTTCAAAAACAATGCATATTCACAACACTTGGTCGGAGAAGCCTCATCAATCATCTAGAGTCATTTATCATACTGGGAAAAAATAGTTGTGCCTTTCTGTATGCATTATTTTGTTTTAATATTGTATAGCCAATTTTAAAAATATAATAAGGTACAGTTAAGTACTTGAATTCAACTACAGTTTTCTCAATAACATTTCAGCTTTAAGAGCACGCTTAACTGTCCCGGTTTGGCTTTGGTTAGTTGCTTGCTTTTCAGTTCCTAAGGTGCAGCTAAATCTAGCGTGGATAACCACGAGTTCACACTTGGTTCCATAACAGTTTTTATGAACTGTTAACTATAGTTAACTAGAAGTTAACTATACATACTGTAGTAATCAAAGACCACAATGTCAATAATTCAGTGCACATTAGCATATAATTTTTAAGTAATGACTGGGTTCAATGTTTGCATGGCCAAAATATTGAATTGGTCTAACATCTTGGCTAAATTCCAGTACCTTTAAAAGCTTTATAAACACCAAAGCCTTTTGATTTGAGGTAATGTCAACATCAGAGTTAAAATTGGCAGTCAAGAGTGTATTGCCTTAAAGAACAATGCAGATAGTAGTTTGGGCAAAGGAGGATGAGAAACTGCATTCCCTGTTGACCTTTTAGCACAGTAGCTAAAAATAGTCTCCAGAAAGAAAAATCTTTGCAGCTTAAACTAATGCATAAAATAGCAGCTATTGCAGCCACTTTCTTACTGTCATATGCTGTATGAAGGAAGCTGAAATTCTGCTGGGAAATTTAGGTAAAGGAAGTCATGCCAAGTTTCAGTAAGTAACACAAAATCTCCCTTCTGATCATAAAACAGGACTGGACTGAGGTGCTTGACAATGACATTAATCACATCTGATAATTTCATCCCTCTTTTTTCTATTATAAGATATATTAGAATTGACCCATATATACTAAATTGTTTAGCATGTGATAGTTGGCTGTTATAGGGAAACATGGGTTACTGTCTATGTCAAAATTCATACGCCAACATTTTCTCAGCTATCATACAGAGATCTCTAACATCAGGTTGCACATCATCACATTTAAAACATATACAGGCCTTTTCCAGAATAAACACACCAGTTCTTTATCAATGCATTCAATGCAAAAAGTCTACTAAAATAATCACAGCTTCATAAACAGTCCATTTTCAGTATAGCTTAGCTACCAACCTCATTAAAAATGTGAAACTCTCCTATAACACTACATACTGGCTGGATCATTATTTACAATCAGTTGAATAGCCTATTCCTCAGCAGTATATAACTATAACACCTACACAAGTGATTTCAGCAACACTTATATTAAAATTCTTAATAATGGAATCACCAACTAATGAGGTGTGGTTCGACTTCAGGTCTTCAATGTTACTGGTGCTAGTACTGCTCCATGCATACAGGGAATGAAAGGATTTGACTACAAATGTGCCCAAATTTCGCAAGTAATTTTTTTTCAAAAGGCCCTTATAATGTCATGCTTTATGAATAATTTGAAGTAGAACGCAATTAGTACATACATTTATTTTGCTTGTGCTTAAAATAAGCACAGCAAAATACAGCAAAAAAAACCTAAAACTATTTTATGCATAATTTATCTTATTGAATCAATGACGTCACACAAAATATATTAGGCTTCTCGAAGGAGTACGCCTTTAAAAAAAATCGGTTTTATGTATATGATTAACACCGCAAGTGTAACACCATTATCTTGATATTATACCATTCTACCACACATAAAGGTCGCGATTTCGTCTACCGCATTAGGGTGGTCCCGCATAAGATCCTAATTCAGAAATTGTCATTTTCCAAGCGCTTTCTTCTCACTTAAGGTGAAGCGATAAAGCCATAGCTTTACAAAATTGCATGATTTTTGTGTTTTTCAAATACCGCATTTATTTGTGAGCTGCATTATACGTTATGATCCCTTAGCATCGTATAGGCGTGCAGGGATGCATTTCCCCATGCACGGACTGGGAAGCCGAGAAAAGCACTGCAATGCAGAAGAGTTGTCCAGCGGACTCCGCGCATCGGCTGTGGGCTAAAACCAAATTTGATGCACAAATTGTTGTCATTACAGCAAACACAACGTTTTCTTTTCAAATATTACGATCAAAGTTTAACACGGTGTGCGCATATGTCAAAACACGAGACTGTTACCCCTAAAACGTCCTCTCTTTTAACCTTGACATTCACCATGAAAGGCCAATCTGTTTATAACCGCATTTTTAATGCACAATATCTGCACAGCAGAGACTGCAAAGACGACTAACTGAAAACGACTTACGTGATGAACAGTGTTGAAAACCTAGAAAAAATAAGAGACTTGTGCAAAGTGCTTTATAATTCATCCTTCCTTTTAGAAACATGCTTCCTCGGGTGTCTAAGCTGTAAATGGATATTTCTGATGATAATTTCTTCTTTCCATTGGACACAATGTGCATCCTTTCCCCCTCCATCCAACTTTAACTCGCGCGGCTCCGGGTCTTCTTCCTCGAGGTTGGTCACGAGCACAAGGTGCGCGCTCACCCTCCGATAATAAACCTTATTCTTATATCACATTAACAAGCGGCATCAAGATATTTAATTCTTTTTTTTTTAGTTTAAATCATGACCGAATTTATAGTTGAATCCGCAACTACACAGTCCAGGTAGTGTTTAAGATTAAATCCACTGCAGATATAATTGGTATGATCCAAGTGGAGAAAAAAAACGATCGGAGCAACTTTTGCTTATGCACAATAGCTAGCACCTTGATTAAACTATATGCAGTACAAGCACTTAAAGAAATTTAGCATTCGTGACCGTATAACATAATCATCAAATTTAAAACTAGATTACGGTATAGCGCAGTGCCCTCCCATTGGCAGCTTGCGGATTTCCAGCATCCCGCTGTCATCCCAACGCACTACACCTTACTAGGAGGGGGAGAGTCTTCCTTTTGGAACAAAATATGTCCATGTGCTTTATCTTTTTTGCTGTTTCTGGGAAACATAATACAACGCACCGAATAAGAAATTGTGAAAACATAGTGGTGTGTGGTGCATGATCAGCTCTAAAATTGTGAAGTGAATGCCTGGATTAGGTTCAGAGGATATGTCAGGGACAAGTAGGGTGGGGTGGGGTGGGGTGGGGTTGCTTTAGCACCTGCCCCTTTTGCCCGGGCGACTGAAGGTGCTTCCCTTCTGAGATCCTTTTACGATCGCCGACTTAGCAAATCGACACCTTGTCGAGCACCTGCCCTTTGAAACGTCCCTGCACGGCTTACTTCAAGGTAACGAAAAAGTATGATGACTAAATATGAGAAAAAAATACCCCCATTGTATCTACTTTAAAAAAAAAAAATCTTTAAGCATCGAAGTGTTCGGATGAGCAGTCACTTGAGAGTGTCTAAAATGGCACATGGTTGAAAAGAATTTCAGTTTTTACAACAGGATTTACACTTTGTTTCACTGTGTCATCCAAAAAAAAGAAAGAAATGAAAATAACATAACCCCATACAAAAAAAACAAATATCAGACAATGTGACTCAGTGTGCATATATTATTTTTATTATTATTATTATTATTATTTAGTAGTATCAGTAGTAGTAGTAGTAGTAGTAGTAGTAGTACTATCCACAAATACCTATAATCACCCTGGCCAGGGTTGTGTGTGTGTGTGTGTGTGGGGGGTGGATTAGTTTTATATTACATTGTGGGGACCAAATGTCCCCCACAATTTAATAAAAACCTGTTTTTTTGACATTGTGAGGACTATTTTTCATCATCTGTGAATGCAATCAAAAATGTAAAAGTGCCAAAAGTCTCTTTTTTTTGTTACTTATGATTAAGGTTAGAGCTGGGTAGGGGTTAAGGTTGTGATATTGTGATTAGAGTTTTCCCCTAGAAATGAATGGAGAGTCGCCACACAGATATTATTACAAACCTCTGTGTGTGTGTTTATGTGTGTGTGCAGATGAAGCCATGGTGGACTAAACTCTGATTGGGGTACCAGTCAATCGCAGGGCACAGACAGGCAGCTGGGGCCTGTATCACAAAGGGAGATTTGTTGGTTACCTAGATAACTTGTTATTTTAAAACTAGAAAACTTGTAATTAGAAAACCTTACCCATCAGCCTGATGGTGGCACAATGTTTTATGTCCTTTGCTAATTTGCATAATCTGAAATATATACATTATCAAACTTCCTAGATCATTCATCTGACTCACACAAAATCTTAATTGCAGCATCTTGAGACTTCATAGACAAAAAGTTGCCCTTGTTCTGATCCTATGGACCAATGAATTTCTTGGGCCTATTGCATTTAATAACTGATTTTTCATCAACAGAACATCCAGTTCTCACCAAACATGCTAATTGTAGTTGGCATGACAGTCCACCCTTTAGGCAGTGCTATAACTCAAAATAATTTATAACTCAGAAAGTACTGAACCCAGAAATGTGGAATTTTGTGTACTTGTTCATTGCCAGATGTCCTAATTAATCATTTAATAAAGGTTAATCTACTCCTCAGACATGCCTGGTAATAACCAATCAAATTCCAGCAGGCTGTAATTACCCTTGAATATGATTAAGAATCATGACATGTCATGGTGCAACATTCCTTCTGTTGAGGGCTGTACAGAGACACCGGTCAGCCTAATGGTGGTGCTGTAGTACCATGTTGTACGCTTTGGCCCAGATTTTCTGAAAGCCTTTTTGCACTTAATAACTGATTTCCCATCAACATATGTGGTTGGTATGATATTCTGAGGCAACTCTCCAAATAAAAAAAAAATGCTGAATAAGGGGTGCTGTATCATTTGAAATAGCTTATAACTTGAAAACCATTGGAAAAATTAAATTTTGCACGTGTGTTTGTGGCCGAATGTCCTTTCCAACCATATACTAAAAGTCCAACTGTTCATCAAACATGGCTGACAACAGGCAAGCAAATTTCAGTAGGCTATAATTACCCTGGTATATGACTGAGAATCATGAGATTTGGTGTAATGGTGCAATGTTCCTTTCGGCACTCAGGCCAGAAAAAAAAAAAAACAGATTGGGTTTATGGTGGTGCTATTACACCCATAATCCACAGGGGGCCCTTATACGGTAATATAGATATAAAGTCATACATAGACAACGTGCTCTTATACTTAATACACATTAATTTACAGACATTCTAATGGAACATTGAAGGCACGTCCATAACATAACAAACCTACCAACAGCCACCAGAGCACGATGAGTAGCATGCATATTAAATTAAAACAAGATTTGTTTGGGTGTAAGATTCTGCATCCTCGATTCAAGACAAAAAGCATGTTCCTGTTGATGAATAATGCTGCTGCATTGTATTGTCTGTTAGAACAGGTCAGGAAGAAGTAAGACCCCGAGGTCACAACAGGCCTCAAGCCGCAAGACTCTCCTCCCTGAAACAAAAACATGGCCCTGCCCATAAACAACTTCACCAACATTGCTTGCAGATTCTTTAACACACGTTTCTCATACTAACCACCCACTGAACTAATGAACTGTGCCCAGTTTCAGCCAAGCAGCCATAGAGTAGGTTTTTTTTTTTGCATTGGCCCATCCATGTCATTAAAAACCATTAATCGTGCAGTTTGGCTATCTTTCCTCGTCATTATAGGAAGATGCAAAACAAGTTATACATTCATCCATTTTCCAAGTACTAATCCTGGTCAGGATCAATGAACTAAATAAATCAGTGTATGTAAAATAATCAAACTAAAATGTGTTGCACTGGCTCTGTGTTATAAAATGCATCCATTCATCCATCCAGGGCTTGCTCTACCTTTCCAGAGGCCCTAGACAAAGCTTTATGCAGGAGGTCCCACTACCTAGATAACTGATGATCATTTCACTTCTTCCGCAGTACAGATAATTCTGAATGCCTCTTCTGCCTGTTGCTAGACCCATCCTGGCATCCATCCATCCCTCCATATATCCACCCAGCCATCCCTCTGTGACTAACAATTTATGGTGGATATAGTCTGCCTGTCAGGAAGCCTTCCCTGTGACCACATTTCGGGGTGGATCCTGGAAGACATCTCAAGCTCTTACTGCACTCTAACAGACAACTCATTCAATGGCTATTAAGTGACTCTTCTGTTCCTTCATTATTAACCCATCTAACATTGGTCCTTCTCATATCCGTGTTTATGTCCTGGATATAACGAATAAAGAGAATCTGAATTTACAATGTCTTGAAAAATACCATGTGCAGAAAATCACTGAATTTCAGTGGGGCTTCATTTAGTCTATTGCAGTTTATTAAAGTCCTATCCATACATCCATCCATTTTCTGCACCCGCCCATCCAATGCAGGGTCATGGTGAGTTTTGTCCTGGATGTACAGGGCATGCAGTAAGATACATCCTGGACAGATTGTCTATCAATTGCAGGGCACACTACAGGAAATTTAGAAAAATTGCTTTACCTAATCACTAATTTTTGTACTGTGGAACTGAAGTATTATTTTTTTCCATGGACTGTAACATTTTGCCATATTCATCTAAATTATGAAAGGGCACACCATGCATATTGTACTGTAGACAGTGTGCCAGTTCTTAACCTAATGTGGCTTGAAGTTATTTGTTATTTGTCGATTACAGGTCTCTTTGAAGCCCTCCGAATATGAGATTAAGCACTGACTGTCATACCTTGCCCGTTAAAGCCTCAAGTGCCACGCCCCCCGATACCTCGTGTCTCTGCCCTGATGGATTCCAGCTGTCGTCAGTTGTGATAATCTGGTTTTGTTTCGTCTGGTCAGTCTTCAGTATTTAGTCCGCGTCCCTGCACTAAGTGTGAGATCCGTCATTGTGGAGTCTTGTGGCGTTTACCCCATGTTTCCGCAATAAACCCCATGTTTTCCCGAACCTGCTGACTGTGAATCATGCCTTCCTCGCGCCGCAAGCGCCCAGGCACTGCTTAACGAACGAAGAGTGACACTGACGTGACAGCTCTGCTACCAAAACATGTTTTTTTTTTTTTGGGGGGGGGCAACGCAAGGGCAGATGGGCTGGCATTTTTTAAACCTACAAACATATCTTCTGTGTCACAGTGCCACCAGACAAGCAGTCTACACCTATAATCTGTCCAGTTCCCTTCATCACAGGTATGTACACCGATCTATTAGTATTTGGACATTTTTGCTAATGACAGGACGCTCATTTGAAAACCATTAATGTTAAAGCTAGTACATGCATTTCCTACTTATTGATTTTTAAGTTACCCAGAGTATCTCTCCACGTATCCTAACAATAGCCTATATGACTAAATATTGTTTCTTTCTAAAACACTAATAAACAATGCCACCTTAATACAACAGGCTGTCATAAGCAACATGATTATATTAAAAAATTACTTATACAGGAAAGTGTAGGATTGACTCCATTAATGCTTGATAGAAAAAAATTTATGATAGAGAAAAATCAAGCATGCAACATGTTGGACAGAGCTATTCAAAAGCCAGTTGTTTTCCGTAAATGTCGAGGGTGTGAAGAAGGGATTCTTTAGTTTTGCCTTTGTATAATCACTCATATTTCACTTCTTGTTTAGAGTATATCCAGTCAGATTTTAAGCCAATTAACTCAACTGTATTTTTTTTTGTCCTTGACAATTTTATGAGATGCTCCTAATATTAACTACTAAGTGTGCTTTATTTAAAATTTGGACTTGCCATATCTGGCAAATAATATTTAAATGCATTTCTTCAGTCATTAGGGACACCTATAACCATGCAGTGAAATGGTTTATAAAGTGTAAACGCATTTATAGCATTTAAATTTGCAATTCAAAAAATGCATGTTGCTGGTCGGGTTTGTGTACAGTATGAAGTGAATGACACTTAAGGTCTGTCATTAACATATAATCCTTTAGGACTTTGTCTTAATGCATAAATTATTAAAATAAAAGCCTCCCTATTATCCAGTTGCTTTTGTGGTCTAATGCTTTAAATATAAAATGATAAATATGCTTTCATTTTTTTCTTAACATACCAGAATTGCAATGATATTGACACATTTTTCTGTATCTACATACATCTGATCAGCCCATTAGCGATATCTGACACTTATGCAAACGACTTCTGTAGCTGATTGTCTAAATAAAATGTCACCATATTGATTTCTATTTCAAGCTTCACTGCAGTCTACCTGAAAACACAAACACAATTATAACCAAATAAACCAAGTCCAGTTAAGTTAACTTATACTAAGTTAACATACTATAACAATATGAAGTATTTAATGGCGCGAGGTACTTACCCTGCCTGCCGAGCTCCCCTTTCAATATCAACCTGCTCTCTTGACAACAAAATTTGGACAATTCTGGGCTTTGTGTCTTATCTCTCATGTGGCGCACATCAAATGAGGAATATATAGCCCAGAGTAACAGCTAAAACGTCAGGGTGCGTGCAAAGGATGATTTATACGCTGCCCACATTTTCCTTTGAGTAACGGTCTGAAGGCACTGGCACGCAAGGTTAGTTTGGTTTTGATGAAAATGTAGTGGGTAATTACTCAAAACCCTCAATTTAGGTGACCGCAGCTAATTCCCCTTGCTATGATTTCTTTGTTAATGTTATACATAAAACATTCAATTTCTTAATCAAGGTAGGCAAAATAAACTAGAAATCCAGTTCATAGGTGCTTGAGTATGTATTTTTAACCAGCAGCTTGGGCTGAAAGGTTTTCACTCATTTGCTGTATTTCTCATTGTTCTTAAAGTTTGGAAAACACAGCACCATTAACGGTGGCACAGAGACTGCAGTTTATCTTAAATTAGATTACACAACGTTACGTTAAAATGAGCATAGTAATCTTGCCATCTCCTTTTGAGTCTGCGACAGTTGACACGCTAGTGCACTGGCAAATTCTTACAAGCGGACTTCCGAACAAACCACTTCACATTAAAGTTAAATGTGTCCCTTAAAACTGAAAACTATATAATGTAAGGTGACCATACATCTTTCCTGGACTTTTCCGCTTTTTTGGGATTTAAGAATGTCTGAAATGTCCAGGATTTTGCTATCTTTCATGTTAATATTTTGATATTTGCTCTCATCAGTCGGAATACTTTATTTGTATGTGTGTATATATAAAAAGAGGACATCGGGGGCAGGACGCAAAGAGAGGCGTCAAAGCAATGCATATATATACCACGACGACACAAGGAGAACATAAAAACTGTACACATGGAGCCATGGTGAAGACTCAAATCCTGGTGCTACAGGTGTGAGGCAACAATACTAACCACGGTGTGCCATATCTTGTGCATTATATTAGGGTGACCATCTTCCGCTATGCGAAAAAGAGGACATCAGGGGCATATGCTGTATATGCATCGCTTTGACGCCTCTCTTTGCGTCCTGCGCCTGATGTCCTCTTTTTCGCATAGCGGTGTGTGTGTGTGCCCCGTTATGGCTTGGCGCCCCATCCTGTGTTGTTTCCTGCCTTGTGCCCCGTTTATGGCTTAGCGCCCCATCCTGTGTTGTTTCCTGCCTTGTACCTGCAGCTTCCAGGATAGACTCATTACGACCAATGACCTGGAATAGGACAAGCAGTTACAGAAAATGGATGGATTGATTTTCATGGCCAGAGCATCGGCTAGCATTGTTGTCTCGCATTTCCAGGTTGCTCTGGGTGTCTCATATACAGCATGTGCCTCTGCCCATCCACCGCCTTCTGACAACCTGGAAATAAACAAGATAAACCTTTTCAGTTCTCAGAAAATAAAATGAATCGCTCACTGAGAATACAGCTTCAGAAATTACTGATATCATTCTACCGCAATTACAAGCTATGAGTGTTTTCAAATTCAGATGAACTTAGGCCTAATATATCAAATACCAGCCTTCAGTCCATGTACGGCTAAAATGATGAATTCCCCCTCAAACACATCAGAACAGTCAAATGCACTTAACATCAGAATAAATGCCAACTTTTGAAAATACATTTATGTTGACACTTTCATGGTGTCTAGAAATCCAAAAATACCACTTATTTCAATCAAGGCCATTCCCAAAGAACAAAAAACTGAAAGCAGAATGAAAAATTAAATGAGTAATTTAATGAAACTGCAACCACAAAGGCCCTGTCAGTTATCTGCATGCCATGTTGCATTGCTCATTAATCTAAGAATTCTGCTCTCGAAGCTTTATAACAGTATTTCAGTGTCGTCCTCTTGTTTTACTAGTCTCTCAGATTAAGAGACTCCACCAGAGTGGATGTCTGAGGAACAGTGGCAGGAGCATATAATGAATGTGTACAACTTGAACAAATATTATTCTTTCCATACGTTTATTGTAAAAGGTAATGTGTATTGTCAATTCATTCATCATGGTGTTGACTCATTGCTTTCACCTGTCTTATTACAGTGACTGGTCACAATTTGTGCTCCTATAAAGCTCAGCTCTGTTTAAACTAATAATTCTCTGAGATTATATATCTTACAAAGGTTTGTTAAGTTACACCACTGATGCACTTTATTTGGTTTTATGAGGTGATATCTGCCACTGTTTTGTTGTTTTATCTTTACACAGGTTTAAGTTCAAGCAAGCTTCTCCCACATATGGCCTCCCAAGTGCTTCTCTATAACATGGACGAGTACATCTATGAGAATGGCAGCTACGATAATGACACCTTCCAGGAGTTGTGTGAAACCAACTGGACCGAAAAGCTTTCCATTAAAGTGGTCCAGATGTGCATCTTCTCAGTGGTGTTCCTTCTGGGCTTCCTGGGTAACCTGCTGGTGATCACCACCTTCACCCTGTATCGCCGGCGGCGCCTGCGCTGCATGACGGACTTCTTCCTCTTGAACCTGGCCGTGTGTGACATGCTGCTGCTGTTCACCATCCCGCTGCAGGCCGGCGACATACTTCTGGACAACTGGGAGTTCGGTAGCAACCTCTGTAAGATGACACGCAGCCTGTACGCCATCAACACCTACAGCGGCCTGCTGCTGCTGGCCTGCATCAGCGTGGACCGCTACATAGTGATTGTGCAGACACGCGCCGCGCAACACCTGCGCCGGGGGCAGCTGCGCTACAGCAAGCTGGTCGTGCTTGGGGTGTGGCTGGTCTCCCTGCTCTTCAGCCTGCCGGAGATCATCTTCGCCGACGTGGACGAGGATTCCATGCAGTGCGAGCTGCAGTCGACCTGGGAGGTCAGGATGGCCACGCGGTCCACCCAGATCGCTGGCTTCTGCCTGCCCTTCCTGGTGATGCTGGTGTGCTACTCCCTGATTGGCCGCACGCTGCTGAGGGGGCAGGGCTGGCGACGGCAGCGCACCCTCCGGCTCATCCTGCTCCTGCTGCTGATGTTTGTGCTCTTCCAGCTCCCTCACACCGTCGTGCTCTCCCTCAAAGTAGCGGGTGTCACCGTCACGTGCGCCCAATGGAACGCCACCCTCATGGCCGAGTATATCACACGGAGCCTGGCTTACACACGCTGCAGCCTGAACCCCCCGCTCTACGCCCTCGTGGGCGTCCGCTTCCGTGGTGATGTCCAGAAGCTTCTCAGCAGCATGGGCTGCCTGTGCTGCGGTGCCTCAAGCTCGCCTTCCGAACGCCGCAGCTCCACCACCCCCACGCTACCAACGTCCAGGTCGTTCTTCACATCCACCTCCACCACCTTCCTCCCCACTCCGTTGTCGCCCATCCTCCCAGGTCACCGGAAGCTACCCTGCGCCTTGTCCATCGTCCATCCAGCCGATGTGAAGGAGTACATCACTTCCTCAAACTACTCTTCTGAGATGCACCACCATGTTTCCTGAAAGGCGCCATTTCCTGTGGCTATCAAAAGCCTCCATATGAAGACTCGTGAAGTTTAACCTCAGTGAGAAGTGTATGTGGAACTCTTAGCATGAAACCAAAAGTTATAATTCATTATAACTTTCATTATGTTGAATCATTATATTGATATTGATTATATTGGTTTTGTTATGTTTTTTAAAGCTTAATTCATGTTAAATATTGCTTAATGGGCTGGTCTGATGGTGTGTGAAGTGATTTTTTATTTTTCCTTCAATGATTTTATTTAGATGCACTGTGACGCTGAGCATATAAATAAACTTGCTTTCAAACTGCAAAGGTGACAATCTCTGCTTCACTGAATATGATTATATAGACCGTAGGCGTGTGAGATACCTGCAGATTGTCTGGTTTCCTCCCACACCTTCAGGTGATGTCCTGATGTCGAATGACTCATATTCCTGGTTCTGCACTATGTTTCTAGTAATTGTACATATGGATCTATGTGACTTGATTCAAAAGAGTGCTTATTGAAAAAGTTGCAATAATTTTTGCCTAAAAATATGGAATGAAGTTAAATAGCAAAATTCCTTTTCCACAAATTATGACAGGATTTCAAGTTTAAATGAACTATTATGTTAAATTTAATAATGGTATTGTCTGGCTGTGCATGTGCCGATTATCCTGAATATATACCAGAATTCGCAATACCTTTATATGCCTGTTTAGTGTGTTTGATGCCGTAACATTTTCACTAGCAGTAACATGCAACAAAGACTTCATCAGCAAAAGCTTTGAAGGTAATTACACTGCCCTCTTCTGGACAAAATGCTCACATCAGATCTTTAGCAACTGCAGTAATGAGCACTTCCCTCTGTTGAGTTCTGACATAGATTGTCACCATCTTCTGAAATCAAAGGAGTTCCATGCCTATTGTGCCTACTATAATTCTTATAATATGTTATTAATAAGTACTGTCTGGTTTTATTAAATGCAAAGTGTAAACCAACGGTATAGATCTTCTGCATTCTTTCCGTTTCATTTCAGTTTGTAGTTTCATGTATGGTATGCACAACTCAATTCCTTGCCTCAATAATAATCTTACTAGACACTAAATTGCAATATTGATTATGTGATTGATTTAAGCTTCTCATCACTTTCATGGGCACCAAAATCTGTGTGTGTGGATCTACACAGCTTTCCTCAGTGGTCAGACAAACTGGCGTCCCTAAATTGCCCACATGTGAGTATGTGTCCCTTGTGATGGACTGGCATCCTGTCCAGGGTGTCCTCTGCCTCAAACTACTTGGGATCGGCTCCCCCCTCCCTTGACCAAAATAAATGGCATAACAGATTGTTGGATTATTTTAATAGGCCAAATTTACAGTTCATCTCTTCATTTTTACTGAATAACATACAATTGGTCTATGTTCCCATTTTTTGATTGCTTATTTCTTTTATATGTAAAAAGCACCTTTCAATTTCTAATAAATAGAAACTGCACTTTCACATTTCGCTAAATTCCACATGGCATTTTGATAAATATAAAATATAGTGGCTTCTGCAATAAACCCCTGTTGATAGAGAACAAGTGTTTCCCATGATATGAATCCAGTTTCAATCAATTACACTGATCTGATTCTGTATATGATGATATTGTTGCCAACCAGGTCCTAAATGCTTTGTGATGTACCTGGGAGAGGAAATGCAAAAACTTGCATAAACCTCAAAACAAGACTTTGAACCTGAAAGCAAGTTTTTTTTTCTCTCATGCCTCTTCAGCCAGTCTTGCCACACAAACTAATAATGCTGATAAAATGGTGGGTGAACATTATTCTGGAAGAGAATGTGAAACGCTGGGCTGGGAGCGGAAGCTAACTTTAGAGATGAATTGGACTTTCGTAATGACAGACTCGTGTTAGGCCTTCTGCTTTCACACCACAGCTCAGGAAAGGACTCCTTTACTTCCCGTTTTGTCAGTAGATTCCCCATGTGCTAAATAAGCACAAAAACAGTCAAGGGACCTTAGAACTTATCATTACAACACTCACTGTTGCTGTGTCACAGGATACACAAGGTGGTACACTAAGCTTGAAGGAAGTCCAACAAACTGAAAGATGGCTGCTGGGAAAAGAAGCAAAAAAACCCCCCACAGAATACATAACAACGTGCTCAATATTGGTATTAGCCTTACACTAGGTTTTATCTGCATTAATATTTTTCTGCAAAACAGCAACATATATCTAAGATATCAGCATACGCGAGACTGTGATATAAACATAAAAGCTGGCAAAACGGCTAAATTCATAACCTCTGGGTACAGTCCTATCACTTACAATCATGATGAGCTAAACCGAAACGCATCTTAATCAATTAATTACCAGGTTTAGTAGGTGTATTTGAGCAGGGAAATCTATAAGCTGTATTGGATTCTGGCCCCGTGGGAATGGAATTGGGCAACTGTGCCCTAGAGCAATTGGGGTTGAGGGCCTTTCACAGGGACCCATTAATGTAATCTCTCACGTCTAGGATTTTAACAGGAAACCTTCCGATCACAAGCAAAGCATCCTAACACACTGCCCAAAAAACTTACCTCATTCTGTTACGTTCCACAAATTCTATTTGTATAGATGGGTTAGAATATATTTTTTGTTGTTGGTGATGGGGTGTCAGATCATGTTACACCCAGGACTCCACATGTGTTCAATCAATAAGGTAAGACATATATTCAGTGAAATTCTATAACTGGGTGCTAGCCCACTGCCTTGTGGCTAACATTTGGTTAGCATGCTAATTTTGGTTTATATCTTCCTTTTATATAGGTGTGGCAGTATTATTTTTAAGCATTCCACCATTGTGTGCTGAAGCATTATATAAGAATAATACCACAATAGTTCATCATATTTAATGTTAAGGTATGCTATGCTATGCTATGCTATGTCATGTTATATCATGTTATGTTGTTAGGCAGCAGAGACACATATGCTATGTTTATAGGACTCCTCTTGAATACTGTTAAACAAACCATCTTTTTTTAAAACTTTGTTCACAATTGGTGTACAGTTAGAGGATTTTTGGTTTTATATTTTTGTTCCATAATTTAAGAAGTATTATTGGAATACATTAACACAAACAAAGGTACGGAACATCACTAAACTAAAGCACAGGATCATTGATGCCATTGCCACCATTGATGAGGGTACACTGCAGCGTTTTGATGAGCTTCGTGCAACTAATGGTGCCATGTAGGCAAAAGAAAAACATACGTCTCATTTTGTAATAATTTCCACATACCTATGTTTTCATTTGTTTTTGTAATAAATTTTTTTAATTGTAAAGAGACTTTATGGATATCCTGTTTGTGTGTGTGTGTGCGTGTGTGTGTGTGCGTGCATGTGTATATATATATATACTTTCTAGAGGAGCTGGATACTCTCATCAGTCTCTTCCTCACTGACAGCTCCTCTCTCATTCTCCTTGGTGACTTCAACCTCCCCCATGACAAGCTCCTTTCTTCTGGTCTCCTCC
>JABFEB020000092.1:14887532-14900302 GCA_019775895.2 Stomatorhinus ivindoensis | reverse complement strand
ACGCGAGAGTAGCTGCAAATGGAGGGCACTGCATTACGCGAGAGTAGCTGCAAATGGAGGGCACTGCATTACGCGAGTGTAGCTGCAAATGGAGGGCACTGCATCTGTCTCAAGAGATAAGACACGAATGAGGTCCTCCCAAATGATGCAGTGGCTCACATTTCACAGGATAAAAGGTTGTCTTGAAGTCTGGTCATATTTTAGCAACATTATTCAACATTACTTTGATCATTGCATTTGTAGGCCTCATGAGACTGCTATGATTACACCCATATGATTAAAATGCTACCGCCGCTGTCCTGCATGTCTTTTGCACTGTACTATTCAAGCTCCCTGTCTCTTTATGGATCCTGTTATCCAGAGCTCATCCCAGGAAATGCAGTGCACATTGTGGATGACACACCACACCACAGCAGACAACATAGTTACGTACACCAAGGGTAGTTCGGCACCTGAGGCTTAGGAACCAGAACAAGAACCGTGTGTAGGCAGAAAGAACAGAAAAGCTCCTCACACACAGCGTTGAAGCCGCATTACTATTCTGATTGTGAGCAACCACGCTAACTGCTGCTGAGAAATGGCAGATATGTTTCCCTTCGCTACTACTGAACAGCGGCACCCACAGCCCACTCTGCTGGCCGAAGTCCAGTACACACAGAACGAGGTCTCCACCCTCAGCAACACTGCAGCTACTTGCCTTTTTGTCTGCCTGCCACCAAATACATGCAGAGTCATCATGAACAGCAATGCGATAACACCCATGTGACAGGACCATGCCGAGCAATGCGTCTTCTACCAGCATTGCAGCTAACGTGAAAAAAACATTTCCACAACAATGCAGGGCTTGTGTGAGAACAATATGCATTTACCACGGGTATCTGCAATCATTTTGCCCACCGGTGGCGGAGAGAACGTCCTTGAAACGAAGTGACTGCGAGGCTGTTTCAGAACAAGCAACATCCGGATATTCGCCTGGCTGTACTGAGGATAGGGTTGAGCAACACAAACAGTATATCGACTTAGCGTCATATAAAATTTTAACAATAAGAATATAAGAAACTTCGATAAACCATAGGTAAGGAACATTGCCTGATAGCACAATTGAGCTCACAGAAATCACATCACAGAAAAAATGCATTTCCAACATCCTAACAGAGTCTCCAACAAACTCACAGAGAGGTTGATTGAGTTAGCAGAACTCGCCACCTGCTACTGTTTTGGTAATATCATGGAAGAGATTAGGGCACCCTCAGAGGAAACGTCAAGTGCAGGGGAAGAAACAGACTGGTACTGTGTACTGTAAATTCCGAAAATTTGTGCCAACTAAGACTAGAAATGTGTTTGTCACCACTTGAAGCATTTCCATGTAGCAGTACATACGGAATGCAAGTGTTTACAGTCACATACACCAGCAAATAGGATTTCCACTTTCAATCTGAAGAAATACATAAAAAATACACTGTATTGGTTAAAAATGGGACATAGCATTTTAGTTTTCACTGTGAGACAGCGCTACTAGCGAAGTCAAACCTGTTCCCAGGAACGAGCAGCGAGGCAGTAAAAGAAAAAAAAAGTTAAACCCTATGACAAAAATGTTCATTTTTCTACAATTCATTTATTAAAATTATATTTCAGTTTGCAGCCCATTCGATTTGTTGCCTTTTTCATGTTCTGAATCTGTTTATGGGAAATTTTAAGGGAATTTTTAGCAAATGGAGCCTTGAAGTAAAGAAATAATGACCTGAATTATACAGCGATCATTATCAATATCAATTGATATGAAATCTTTATAAATGATTTATTATTATTATTTATTAAATTATTATATATTACCCAGCCCCAATTGAGAGTGTCTTAATAAGTGACTCATTGCCCCCTAACTCGGTCAAGCCACATTGTTGCACGGCAATTGAGACTTATGGAAAAATTCCAAAAAAGTGCAGAAATAAGAGTCTCTGCTTCCAAATGCCAGCAGAAAGGAACACAGAAGTTGAACAGAAAGAGCAGCATGCAGGACCAAGCTGGTGGAACCTGCCCCAAACCATGGACCAGTCACTTCTTAGGGCTGGTGAAACCTGACCCAAACCATGGACCAGTCACCCTATAGTTTCTGGGATAGGCTCTGGATCCCCACAACCCTGCATAGGACTAGCGCGTACAGAAAATGGATAGACTTCCCATATACTTTCCCAAAAAACATTTAAAAGGATGAAAATAATAATCCCTTGCATTCACAACCAGGATAAGTTGGAAGATGCATGTACAGTACAGAATTTTAAATCACTGTTGTATCCAGCCTCTCCTCTGCTTTTCTGAGTTAGAGTGTTGCCTTGTATGATGAGACAATCATTGAAAATTTCCTTGAAATTATTACTTGAATTCTTTTAGACCCCCTCGTCTTATTTGATCAAATATTTGATGCAACCATGGGTTTGGTTCATCGTTCCATGACTGATGTTATGTAATAGTACTACTGCTTGGTGCAGCTCACTCTGAACATGTACCCAGAGGATTCTTGTGCAGCAACACATTGCTGTGTAAACTATGTATATAGACACACTCCCGCCCCACTCTGAGCCATTCATTCCATATCCTAGTACCCCTTTCCCACCTAACAATTTTTCTCCTAATGTTCTAAATAAATCAGCAAACACCATATTCAGCCCAGCGCCCCCGATAAATGTTTCCTCCGTTTACTGGGTGGTTGTGGGCATGAAGAGTGCTTATGGGCTGCAGCACTGAATCTGTGGCCTGTGCTAAGAAGCGGGGGTTACTGGCTTATTGGGGTAACTTGTCAGATTTAAGGCAGTCTGAGCAAAATGTAAGTGAACGAATATGAAGTCCATTTAGACCGTGGTACCTTAAATCCGACAAGTTACCCCGATAAGCCAGTAACCCCACTTCGTAGTACAGGCCACTGGGCAATCTTATAACATGCAGAATTATACCATGGGAGAAAGCAAAAAGAATCAATATCCTTCACTGGGGACTTGGTGAAAAGCCCCCAGCTCGCAAATGAATGCTATTGCTGTTATCACAAAATGACTTTGAAAAAAGTACTAAAATCAGCAGATGATACTGATATGAGGGACACAGACTCACTTCATAACAAGGGCAGTCACTCTAAGCCTGGATCTTGTCATTGCCATTATCTGTGGTGTCTCAACTCAAAAATAGATGATCACATATGATATATAGAAAGGAGTCAAAATTCAAACCACCAATCCTGTAGATACTAGGGCTGCAGCCAAATCCACCCATTTTCTGTAACCACTTGTCCTATTCGGGGTCATTGGGGGTGTGGAGTCTATCCTAGAGAGTACAGGGAAGGCATGGAAAATCCCAGGATGGAGCATGAACCCATTGTAAGGCACACAGGCAATTTGGGAGCTCCATTGCTTTTGGACCTGTGGGGAGAAACTGGAGGACCCAGGGGAAACCCCGTGACAACACAGGGAGAACATGCAAATTCCACATACATGTAGCCCAAGGTGAAACTTGAACCCAACTTGTGTTTTCAGACTATATATTTCATACAAATATTTTACAAATTGTTGGTTTTCAGGAAGTTTAAAAAAAAAAACGTAAACTAGCCGGTGTTCCTCATATCTCTGAGCTCAGTGGCTATTTATGCTCTGACAGGAAAACAAAAGGAGAGTGGAAGGAAGAGAGTGCAGACCGAAACAGAGCAGTGCAGTCTTATTAAAATATTGGCAAATCTTAGTACATTGCTGTGCAAAGAAAAAAAAAACCTTAAATTTTTTTTAGCTTGTATTTTGGTTTAGTTTAAAAATTACATCATATAGCAGTATAATAACAAGGCTGTATGTTTCAGTTTATAATAGTATTCTACATGTTGATTAACGTTATTCTGCACAACAGCAAATGGTTCATGAAGTGTTGTCCACTAGATTACAGGTAAACTATTATAACCCAAACATACACTCAGTGACAAAAAAAGTTAAGCACACAGACGGAGTGGTGGAAATGAAATTAATCTGCACGTGGTGAAAGGTCATGTGACTGTATCACAATGATTATAATATCAGATCAAACGGACAACAGAGTAGTCAGCATGGGCACACTGCTGGTCCCATGTCAGTAGGGTGTGGCACCCGCCCGGCTCTGGGAACATGTGGCAATATAGTGTGGAAGGGAGTCGTACAGCTGTTGTATCCTTTCCGTCGGCCAACAGCTGTTATAACTGACCCTCGAGACCCTGCAGATTGGCACTGGGTCTGAGTTGACGTCTGAGCTGATCCCACACGTTTGATTGGGGAAAGATGGGGGGTCCTGGCTGGCCATGGGAGGACCTCAGCATGAGTGTCCATAGACACACGTGCCATGTGTGGACGGGCACTGTCTTGTTTAAATACTGTACCAGGGTGCCGTCTCAGGAGGGGTAAGACATGCGGACGCAGAATGTCACTGATGTAGCGCTGTGCCACCCAAGTCCCCCGAATCACTACCAGAGATCACCTGAAGTCATACCCTAAGGCCATGACACCTGGAATATCACCGGTGTGTCTCACCACAACATTGGTAGGATTGGTCCTCTCCCCTTGGCGCTGCCATATGCGCAATGACGGTCATCCATGGCAATGCAGAACCGAGATTCATCGTCGATCATGGTATGACCATACTGTAAGTAGCACTTGTCATCAGCTCATGCCTCACAGTTATGGTACCCCTCCAACTGCAGTTGTCTCTGTGCTGGTGTTAACGGCAGCCTACGCATGGGACAGTGAACCTGCAGTCCGGCCGAGGCCAGTCATTGAAACACAGCATGGAAAGACACCTGGTTTTGTAGAGAGTCCAAAACGTGTGTCCAGATGGCAGGCACAGATGTCATGGGGTTCTGTAATGCTTGGTGCACAATACGATGATCCTCCATTGGTGTGTTCTGTCTTGGGCGACCAGAACCTTCACAACGTGTATAGTTGCCCTCATGTGTCCATTGGTGTCCATTGCGATCTGCTGAGACATTGTGCAATGCTCTGTTATTAGTATTATTGTTGTTGTAAAAAAGTAAGTTTCCATATCCTTCATATACTCCCATTTCATGTTTATATGGGGGCATTATTAAAGGCACATAATGTCATAG
Organism: Stomatorhinus ivindoensis; assembly: GCA_019775895.2. Lineage (NCBI taxonomy): Eukaryota > Metazoa > Chordata > Actinopteri > Osteoglossiformes > Mormyridae > Stomatorhinus > Stomatorhinus ivindoensis. Next base: position 14,895,198 of record JABFEB020000092.1, on the reverse strand, counting down.
AGCATTATAACAACAGTGGACTGGAATCCCATCCAGGATGTTTCTTGGCCTTGTGTACTGTGATTGCTGGGATAGGCTCCAGGCTGACATGACATTATGCATTCAGTTTGAATACAAGAGCTCTTAGTGTAAAATGGCAGAAAATACAAATACTGATCTCCAGAGTAAGAACTGGATTTTCCCTACAGATGATCAATGGCTTCACCTTCAGCAGGTCCTTCACAGAGAAACAGGCAAAACAATGGTGCTGACACCCCAATTGATATAAAGAGAACAAGAGCTAAATAAAAGATGGAAGACTTTCGTACCAATTGCATGCGTTGGGGGTCAACAAACTATTATAGATAACCTAGTGACCAGCCAGAGTAGGACCTGTGCCGCTGATCAGGGCTGGAGAAGTCGGATTAGGAACATAAGAGAGACGGGACAAGTCTTACGTGCGTTACAATAAATCGATACCAGACAATTATGAAAGACCGTGCCTTCCTGAATCTAACCGGTAACTTGAAAGACATCTGCCATAGTTCTTTATTAATGCTCAGAAAGCTTTTATGCAATATTTAATATTCACCATTTAAAATTTCTATAGCTTTACATTTCGGTTCCTATCAATTCCCAGTTAATACCCGTAGGAAACGACAGGGTTTCATGTTGAATTGGCCAGTTTTTTTGCCTATTTGGAATGGTAATTTTATAACTTCAAATTTAAAAGTCAGAGACACATGCCTGATAGGCCTACCTAAAAATGCAATTTCACAGGAGAAATCACAATGACAAGAATGACATTGTTTTACTATTGCTTACATCTTACTTTTTAGCAAATATTTTTATTAATTGGAGAATTCAATTCATTACGAGTTCGAGTTATTTTTCCTTAAAGTGTCACTATAGTCGCGAGGATGTGCTTTAATAATGTTATATATTTTTCTTTATGAAAAATTTATTTCTTTCCTGCTAAAAATATAGACCTGTTCAGCCACCCAAAACCCGCCCGAAACTCACTCAGTGGATTGATATCGAAGTTTTACTCTTAATTGCACTACAGGATTTTTATGCAATAGTCTACTTCTATTAACTATCACTGCCAAGAAACGAAATAGTTAACGCACGTCGTATAGTATTTTGCCTCTTCACTAGACAGAAATGTCTCCCCACTCACAGAAAACCCACCGTTTTCTCAATTAATTTTAATTCACTATAAAAGTGCTGTAGAAGCGCACCAAAAGCAGCCAGTAGAGGGGGTTCGGTGCCGGGCTCGCAGCGATCGGCTGGCTTGTTGCGCCTCTCGGCGTCACAGGACGGCCCTCCCAGAAAGCTGTCACGCACGGCCAGGACGAGCTCTTCCGAGCCGTGTGTCCCTGGCGGCGTGCAGTCGGGGGTCTTGTGCTGGTAGTGTGTGAGGTTGATACTCCCTCACGGAAAGCTGGACTAGGAATCATCGCTGGAAAAGTACGGCTGGATTAATTTCGGAGCGCATCTAAGCTCGCCCGGCCGAAGACTTTAACAACTTATTGATCCGCAAAATCAGCGCTGGGAAATTGAGGAGAGCTGAAAGGCTCCTGCTGCACGGGAAACGGGTCGAGCGATACTTTGGTCGCATGTCTGCCAACTAGGACGCGTCTGATGCGGAGTTAATGCTATTAGATATCTGCGACATGTTTCGCATCAGTTTCAGGGTTTAGGTCTTCCTTAAGCATATCTTGGATACCCAGAATGAGTTTCGAGTTAGACGGTGTTTCCGTCTGAGTTTCGGTACGGATTGTCCTAAAAGCGCAGGGCAAAGGTATCGGCGGATGCTGTCTGTACGGCGGGTGGGTTGTCAGAGACACCGACCCATCTCTGTTTGAATGTCTTTGCAAGGATTTAGCTTACTGTGCTGCAGGTTCAGTTTTCATGGGAGAGACTATGGGGAAAAAGAGGAGGAAGAATCACTTGAATTGCGGACCAAGGACGACTCTGCATGCAATGGCCGGGTATGTTCCCAGATTTGATATTATGCCGATTTTAGTTTTTAAAATGATTTTTAGCATTGTCAGTTACATATATTTACTTTGTTTGCGTCAAACTGTGTGACCCTGCGATTAAACAATACATACTTAAAGTCGCAACTACTTGTTACATGTTATGCATTTGTATACGTATAGAACACAAAGCTGGCGTATTATCGATGATTTATTTTTGTGCCGGTGCCTTTCAGCATTACAAGGCACTTAAGTCACGCGGAGAATAGTTTTTGTTTGACATGCGTTTTAAAATCCCACAAAAAGTCGGATACAATTGAACATATCTTACTGTGTAATGTGGAACAGGTTTGACGGATTTGTTCCACGTTTGTCATTTTCGTATTTGCTTAATTCCACAAAACAGCGAGCGTAATACTGAAGTCTCTAAGTCAAACGTTAACAGCCTGACTGATGCAACCAGCTACAAGAGAAAAGCTGAGATCATTTAGAGGCTCCAGTAAGATTTATCAGTACAATTGCCAGTTGGCTGCCTGCCCCGAGTCCTGCTTGTGGATTACATGCTACAGGGGTATGTGCCTAATTAACTTTAAGTACGGTATGTGTACGATGAAATCCCCGTCCTCGTTTTCTTACTTCTGGGGACCTTTAGTTCATTTTCCCCCAATGAATACTTGATAAATCAATACTTTCTGAGACCAGTGCCCCTGATTTCAGTAATTAGTAGTGATGTGCCTGGGTCGTTCTTAAGCTGGCAGAAGGTGGTTGTCAGGATGACTTTAGACTTTTAAAACATCAGAGTCATATAATGAGAATGCAGATGGTCCCAGCTCTCCTTGCAGGGTTAATTCTTCTTCTTCTCTGGATGCTGGGTTAAAAGGGGCTTTCGTGCATTCACTTGACCCACCCAGGCAAGTCAGTCAAACGGTATGTGCTCAGTTCGGCAACCTCCACAGGAACGGAAGTGGAGCATTTTATTTTCTGTTAGCACAAAATAAGAGTAAGGAGTCATTTCAGTGGCTTTCTGGGGAAGCAGATTTCCGCTGTGGCCTGTGAAGGTCATGCTCGGTAAATTGATAACAATTGGTAGTGGAGTTTTGAAACTTTGCAAAGCCCAGTTGTTTGTGGGACCCCATAAAAGTGTCCTGACTTCTTATTTTATTAAATTAAATTAATCCTTTGATTTAACAGGAAGCAGTGCTATTATGCTCTATTTTATTTTAAATGTCCATCTTTAGTGGTAATGCAGTGATCCAGTAAGCAATACTATAGCTGTATACTTAGAGTTGGCATGTTTTCCCACATGCGTGGAATTTCTCCTGCAGTCCAGAAGCATGCATTTAGGCAAGCTGATGTCTCTAAGCTTTTCTTACTCTACATGTTCTGTGGTGGACTGGTGTCTTACAAAGGGTGCGCCCTTGTTCTGTCTGGGACAGGCACACTGTCATCCACTGTCGGATGAGCAGTATAGAAGATGGATGGATTCCCTCGCTCAAGTGGCACGCTCCAGCATAAATGACTTTATTTGTCCAAATGTGCAAGTCCTTCCATTACATAAGCCAATTTTATTAAAAGCGAAAGCAGTACATTACTGTCAGTTACATTGCATCCAGCTGTCTGATTGTTTGATAGTTTGACCGTGCAGAGGTGGCGAACAGCTCATTACCGCATCCGATCGAAGAGGGCCTCTGGGTGGATGTGGGTATGTGCAACTCGCGTGGGGGAGTCTCAGGCGTGGCTCCAGATGTATGGGACAAGCTTGATGCCAAAGGAGCAGCATGACCCAGGCTTTCAAAACAACAATATAAACAAAACAGCTTGCAGGAATTACACTGTGCCCTGTGGTATCTCCAAACAAAAAAAAAAAAAAAAAGGACCCTCACAGGCCTGGCACACAATATCTGCACACCAGCCTCATCTGGCTGCCTCTACTCTCTCCTCTCACTGGCCCTCTTATCCTTGTCAGTGCTGTTAGGGAGACGAGAACCAGCTGTGTCAAATTCGCACAAGGCTGGTTGCAAGAGCTGCTGCTTTTTTTGGCTGGCCTGCGGAGCAGACTTGCACACATGCACTGCCACAAAAGCATATCATTATTTCTCAGCAGGATCTCAATACTGTGGTTTAAAAAAGCACGGATTACTGGATCAACGTCTTGTGAATCTGGCATTCATTGTGATGTCAAAGTACATTATTCCTAGCCTGCAGAACAGTGGTTTAGGTGTCAACCAGATTTTTTTTTCTATTCATCTTAAAAAAGGTATCTGTTTTTTTTGGCAGTGCTAATAGTACTCAGGCGTTTTCTTGTGGGTTAGCTGTTTGAAGTTGGGGTGGGCTGTTCGCCATGGGAGACCTCCCTAATTCAGGTGACTCACTGTGACTTTGCTCCAGTGGAACCTCAAATCTCACTAGTCCAATTATGAAACTCAAAGGTACTTCTGTATATTTGGGGCAGAGGTAGGAAGCACCGTTACATGTTCGTGTTTTTTCACCATCACTGAATTTATTTTGAGTATAAAGTCATGTCAGTCTCTCTGGAGATTGTCATTCTCAGATGCGAGGCAGAGGTTGCGTTAGTGAGGAATGAAGGGAAGAAGCCCGTTCAGCTTTGGGATCTGCAAACTTGGGCTGTCCTTGTCGAAGCTGAGGTTCTGCTCATGGAATGCTTAGTTCCAGTAGTGTGTAGTTGCTCCCACTATACATCATGTGTTGTCTCACTCCCATTCTGTTAACAAGTAAATCTGGCTGTTTTGTACTATTCTTTTTCTACTCATTGCCAAGGCTGACAAGATTACATTGCTGCACAAGGTTTTTTTTTCCCCCATTGGAATCTTGAACTTACATAGTGACTTCAGTTTTTAAAATGGGTCTCATAGCCTTAAGCTCAAAGACAACCTGGATAGCATTTCAGTTTTACAAACCAAGGTCAAGCTTATGCAACCCTCTAGTCAAGCAGCATTTGTTGATGGTGACAAAGTGTAGAATAGTATTGTGCTGGCCTTTAAAATACCAGTATTTTTATTATATTTGTTATTATAGAGTGACATGATAATTGATAAAAAAATGACCACACTTTATAGCTATTATATTCTGGTGCAAAGATATGGTTGAACTCTTTTTGACCTAAAGTCTTCATGAATGTTCCCAACCTTGACATATCTGATAATACATAATGTGTTTTATCATAGTTTTCCTGGAATCATTTAAATCCATGGTAGTCAGTGTTCCATAAAACACAAATAGTCTTAACACAACAAACTTCAGTGAGGCGATCATCAACAGTGTTATTAAATATAATAAATCATAAGCTTAAAAATCATGCTGTGTAACAGTTTGGCTAGATCAAATAATTTGTGATTATTTCATGGGAAGGAATGCGAACCACAAAGAGGACTTTGAATTCATAACCTTTTCACCCAAATTGGTTGGTCTGGAAATGGAAGGCAGAGGCAGAACAAATCGCATCTCTGTCTCCCCATTTTTAAGCATTTTGCATGTGGCCTTTTTCCCAGCAGTTGACCCCTTCACTATCTTGCGAACGCAAGTCAACCATTACAGAAAACAGACCTGCCCTACCATGCGAAAACTAAAAAAAAAAAAAAATTGGCGTCCGGCTCATGAGCAGCAAGAGGGAAACATACTCTGGTAAATTTGGTTCTGCTTTGATTACAACCATAGTTGCCTTCATGCATTTCAGTCTGTTCCAGTCTATTGTAAATTTCTACGCAATGAGATAGTCAAATAGCAACCCCACTTACAGGAAAAGATATTGTTTTCTTTGCTGATTTTTCTTGTGATACTTCATTGTTGTTTCATTCATTCTGACTGAGTGTCAAGCTGTGTCCCTTCTAAAGAGAGTCAGGACGGAGGAATCAGGTCACTGATAAGTCGATAAGTCTAAGAACTGACTTTACAGCACTCAGCTGGCAGTCGCAGTTTGCCTGTGCTGCACCTATGAAATTGAGCGCTGGCAACTGGAAAAAAAAGCTTTCTTTTTTTTTTTTGCTTCAGTGGCTCAGTTTTTCTGCAGCAGATGACAGATAAAACAGGATTTTGATACATGACCAAGTGACCAAGTTACATTACAGTCTTGGGATGGGGGTCAGTTAATTTTGAATTAGGCCTACAGTCAGGATAATATTTTTTCAAATGTTAATAAGCAGAGTTGCCAAAGTTTTTCTTATTAGTTCAGTGGGTCCTGTCATAAGCACAGAAGACACTCGTTTGGTTACACCCCTGTTTCTTGTAGCACACACGACTTGGCAAGTGCACAAAGATTCCCAGTTTTATTGCTTCCAAAGTACCTTTTCACTCGGATGTCTGGAAGACTGGATTTGTTTTTGAGAAGTCAAGCCACTTGTTGTGGCTAATGTCTTTGTTGGTTGTTCTCACAGATGTTTTTTTTGTGTTTAATTCTTTGTCTCCCTGGACGTCAGGGCCCGCCGGAGGTCGCGGTTTCTCAGCCTGTATCCACAGTCAATGGACTCATTAGGTAAGTTGTAGAGAACCTCTTTTCATTCCTGTGTTTGCTACCATTTCTCTTGCAGTTATGATTCCAAGCAATGTGCCACAGCTCAAAAATGTCAGAGACTGGATAAAGAATTTATACATTTCTCAAATGCTTCTTATTGTATCTGAAAAAAAGTAAAATGTTTCAGTGGTATAAATCTGAAGGACTTAGTTTTTCTAAGAATTTCGCAGTATTTCTCGTAAATGATGTAGCCATGGCATAAATGTGCTGTTTGAACAACAACCCATAAATGAGCGTCATATTAGCTAGAAAATGACTAATGCAGGTGCACTTTATGGACCTTTGTTTAACGCGCTTAGGCTATTGATATTTCTTTTGTGTAGTTGTAGACGTACATGGAGAAGCTCAGGTTTATCTTTTGCCAAAATGTATCTACAGGCAGATTACTGTTAACCGTGGTCGGTGAATATTGCCGCTACAGTCAGTACTATTAAGTTTCTTCTGCTGTCTCTTTTATCTCTGGATGTTTTTATTTAAAGATAAAGATTTTGTAAAATAGCGAATAGCACTTCCACTGTATTATGCTATTTCATGCAACCTTTTTGAGTGATCGCCAAAAAAAGAATTGTATTTGTAGTTTCAGTGGTACAATGGTATATTTAAATTTATATATATGAAGCATGTCATGTCACCAAAACTACCCTCATATTATACCTTGGTGGTTTTATCAGTCACCATATGCAGTCAGTCTGCACAAGTATTTAGTTACGATTCATTTAAGGTGGTTATTTTTAATATGAAGTAAAATGAACTTTAAGAGAAATTGTATGCCTCATTATTTTACTGCTGCTTTAAACGGTTATATTGACACACTGCTGAGAAATGAAACATTCTTATAGCAGTTTTAATATAATGTAAAAACCCTTTCATTGTACCCTAAGCCATGAAATCAAAGCATCCTTGTGCTGCCCTCATTGAAGTATTTCCCTATTCACAAAAAGGACTCTGTTTTTCATTAAAAGGAACTGTTACATAACTGCTTTGTCTTTTTCTCAGATTCCTGCTTTTTCTACCTTTCATTGAAGTTCAGTTTGATATCAGTGCTGTCATGGCAGCACTTTGGTTGAATCCGTTTCCTTTTTAGTTGACCGCTTTCAGTAAAATTCCCACCGCCCTCACCCTCAGGATGGTCTGGGGTGTGTCTGTGAAGTTTGTCCTGCTACACACAAGCAGCTAC
>JABFEB020000092.1:14841523-14856394 GCA_019775895.2 Stomatorhinus ivindoensis | reverse complement strand
TTTGGCTTCTCCTTCACCCAAGCACCCAACCTCAATGTCTCGTCAGTCATTGTCTTGATTAGATGAGATTTTCCCTTTCTGAGGCTTCATATACAGACTGGGAATATCTGTCCCCGGATATAGCCTCTTAAGACCAGGAATTGACTGGTCCCAATGTTGATCATTTCAGCAGCTGAATACAGAGAACCACTAAAATCTATCTTCTCCTATTGTATGGTTTGAAGGGATATTTCAGGTCTCACTTGTATTTTATTGCCCCATGGTACTTTGGAGCAGTTTTACTGCATTGCTACTCTGATTCTTGCATCAGACTGTGTTTCCCAATCCAGAGCCCTTCTCTGGCAGCCTGTGGTTTGAGCACAATCGGTCATACTTCCTCTTCTTCAGCTCGTGAAGAAGTTGATGAAGCAGCTCGGACTGCAGGAAAGCCGGAATGCCTTTGCACTTTTCGAGCGAAGTGGCCAGAGAGAACGGGTCATCGGGGGCAGCACCATCATCGCTGACGTGCTGACTGGGTAAGCGAAGCAAACATCGCTCAGTCCTCAGCCAGCTTACGCACAGGGACGCTGCTGCACAGAGGCGCAGTACCCAATGCCTATACAGCAGTGTCAGTGCACTGCTACCCTCTGATGGGCCTCTGTATTCTTGCAAAGGGAGAAATGCAAAATGCATCAGAAATTCTGTACATTACCTCCTTGCCATTTTTTGTATCATGCTCCAGTACAAGATGTCCATGCTTCCGTTGGAATCTAGATTCACGCCAGCTAAATATAGTGGTCTGCAGTAAAACAAATAAATAGGGACAAATGGATGTCCGAGTTAAAGGGATGGTCAATGATAACTTGATAATCTGAATAATCGGATGGAGCTGTCTTGCATATGAACTCACCCAACCTTCTTCAACGTGTGTTCCAGCCTCTCTAGCAAGTCGGACACAGACACCCAGAAACGGCTGTACTTCAAGCTATATTGCTATATAGACACAGAGAATATGTTGCCTGACAGTCTTGAGTACACCTTCCTTTTTGAACAGGTAAATAAATTTGCGACCACATATCTACCTGACAAACATTAATGTATTAACCAACCCTAATTTTCATTCTTCAATGTGTCATCTGCAAAGTCATTAGTGGACTTGGAGTCTATAGTAGGCAACGTACAGCACAAGGCAGAGGTGTAACTGGGCTGGGATGCCAGTACATTGCATTGCACACACACAATGGTCGATTTAGAGACACCAGTTCACCTAACGCACAACAAAGGACATGCGAACTCCACACACGAGGATGAGAGGTGTTGTGCGGCTCAGTCTGTGCCTGTGATCAGAAGCCCCAGCCTCAGGAGAACAGTCACATTGGCCCTTGAGCAAGGCCCTTAACCCCGCCCCCCAGCTCCAAGGACACCACACATTGGCTGACCCTGTACTGTGACCAGCAAGCTATGGAGAGCATGATGGGGCAGGCGCAGAGAAGCATTCTGACGTACCTGTACTCATACTTGTATAAATACCGAATAAGTGATATATCATTTAAGATTCAGTTTACTTATTTATCAAAGACATTTGTGACAGTCGTTAGATATTATTAATGTTTGTTGGTCAATTAATTGTTCCTGAGACCAGGAGGTTTACAGTACATTGCAGTGTAGCTTTAATGACCTATAACCAGAGTCAGTCTGACTTTGTAGAAAACCAGCAGCCCATTGAAAGGGGCACCATGAATGTTCAAAGGTCTGACATCTGAGAGAATTAAACTTTCTGAGATGCCCTGGTGTCACATTAATTGGAGCCCTAGGGGTTCAAACGCGGTAAAAGTCACGCCTCAGGCTAACTGAGTGTGTCCCTGTGCTACGCCAGTGCCATGAGATGGTGGTGCGGGGTCAGCTCCCCGCCCCCGAGGAGGACCTGCAGACCTTGGCTGCTCTCCGCCTACAGAGCCTCTTCGGGGACTTCAGCACCCACTCCCCCTGCCCTCCGCTGGATGAGCTGTTCCCTGGCCACGTGGTGGAGGCACGGATGCTGCTCACCCTAAAGACCGCCCAGCCACCTCCTGACACCACAGCCACATCCCAGGCCCCACCTCCTGGCCGGCCACCACGCTTCCGCAGCAGCTTCCTAGCGGGGGCGCTATGGAGCCACACGTCGAGCTCTGCCCATAAGCAGAAGGCGGAGCAAGACCTGAGGTTGCGGGGCCGGTTGAAGGAGGAGGGGGCCGCAGTGATGGGGGCCATCCTGGAGCACTGGAAGGGCCTGGTCGGGTATAGCCAGTTGGACAGCATGGCCGCCTACCTCAGCATCGCCAGGCGATGGCCTGGATTCGGCTGCACGCTCTATGACATCGACTTCTACATCGTGAGTCCCGTCACCTGACATGCCTCTGTATGTGTGAGCCGTTCTGACGAGCGGCGGACAGCCCTGATTGCTTTTTCCTCTTCCGGGACGCCCAGAGCTCAACGGGCAGTTTCTGTCAGAAGCTATGGCTGGGAGTGGGGGCGACGTCTCTGTCGCTGTACAGGCAGGGGGAGGCAGAGGCCATGGAGTCCCTCCCCTTCAGCCAGATCTGCTCCTATGGAGCATCTGATAGCAGCACCTTCAAGGTCACTGCTGGGGACCGGGATCTTCTGTTTGAGACCAGCAAGGTACTTGTCACTAGATACTAGTGCTGCCAGACAGACCAGGGAATGCTTGTATGTGAAAAGGCTCTGAAACACTCCCCAATACTTAGCAATACTTTTATACTGCTAATACTCTAGTTCAATTTCAGACTATAGTCATGTCTTGGGTATTGAGTAATACAGTCTGATAAAATGATTACCATGTAATTATGTATACATTTCATGTCAGTTTATGTGTTTTTCATGGAACTCATTTAGGTCCCTGTTGCATTTGTTTTTCCATATGTCCTATTGAACCAAAACACTCTGAACAGGCATATCTATTTCATATGACACAAAAAGCTTAATGATTGTATTTTTTATTATCATCATTATTATTATTATTATTATTATTATTTATTTACACTTGGGGAAATCACAAATATAGTCTGCTATACATTTTATACTCATGGGACAATGGATAACTGGATGCTTCTTAATAAGCAATGTCCACAATGCATCGCATTCCCAGCTAATATCTCAGTGTTTACCAACATTAATGCATTTTGTTCCATAAATATAATCAAGGAAATATAAAGCATATTAGAAAAGGCTTTCCTGAAAAAATCGCCGCTGATTCTAGATCCTGTCAAACCGAGGGATCTTGCTCTTCACTCGCATGGCCAAATGTCACTGCTGTCTCATAGGAGACAAGTGTGTCTTTCATTGTACCTAGTGCCTGAAAGTGGGCAGAACCTTACCAGCTACTTACTCAGGGACTTTCACAGCAAAATTCCAGCAATAGAACAAAGGAGGGCAGAGGTGGAAATTTCATGTCCAGAAAGTACAAATCCAGACCAAGATTTTGTTTCAACCAACCAGTTGAGTACTCTGTGACTGTGACTCTTTATGCTCAAGTGGTTGGTTGAAAGTAAATCATGGTCTGGATTTTTACTTTCTGGACCTGAAATTGCCACCTCTGAAGGAGGGTACATTGTGTTTACTGTAGGGGCCCAAGGAACACGTGTCACCTTGCTTTAAATGTGGTAAAGGCTTGCTGGGTTGGACACCACAGTCAAATATGCCACGTCTAACCGCCTATGTCTCTTCCACAGCCAACTGAGATAATGCAGTTGATGAACGCCTACTTGAACATCACACATCAGCAACAGGGACAGGAGGTCATCACAGGGTCAGACGAGGGCTTCCACCATACCCCTGCTGTCTTGGAACTACCCAGTCACCTTGTCTAAGGAGACCAGGCACCCAGCAGCAATCACAGAGGGCCATCAGGACTGACTGTCGGGCAGGACCCGGGGTATATGCTGTCAGATCAGGAATTTGTTGTTGATACTTGTTGGTTCTGAGTCAAGAGGAAGGACAGTGATGAGTGTGTCTGCTGTGCTGAAGGAGTCCACGCTAAGCAGTCTGTATTCCTCATGATGAGGGCTCTGCACAGACAACCATCTGAAGGTCTTTAGCTTCAGCCTCAGATTTCTTCCCTCGCAGCTACTGACCCCACAGAGCGTGTGAAAGTGGGAAGCCCAACAGACGTTGAGTATAAGGACTTATCATGCAACACACAGTTAAAAGAGTTAAAAGGCACTGAATCAGAAGAGAAAAAATATATGGACAATATGAAAGCAAATTAACAATTGACCAACCAAAAGTATGGTATACCAAACAACTTCAGTTTTTCCTTTGTTTTAAAGCTTTTTAAACTACTTTCTGTTGCTTGTCTGAAGTTTTATCAGCAAGAAGGAAACCACGTCCATCGTAAAGGACACTTGTAGTAGCCGTTTATTATGTGTAACACTAGGTCTACTCCATTGTAGTATGCGCTATTGACTGCAAATAAGCAAAGGCAGTAAAACCTACCTCTCTGCAGCCTGACTAACAAGAACATTACTTTCCACAGGCTTTCATCTGCTGTCATAGTATGTTACTTTAACCTTTTAAACAGTGAATTGCAGTGTTTCCCAATCTGGTCCTCGGGAACCCAAAGATAGTCCAAGTTTTTGCTCCCTCCTAGCTCCCAGGGGAGCAAAAATGTGGACACTCTGCCAGGGAGCTTGGAGGGAGCAAAACCGTGGACTGGTTGTGGGTTCCCGAGGACTGTGTTGGGAAACACTGGTTTATTGGAATGACTGTTGGAAGGGTTTTGACTGGTTATGTCTGATACTGTGGATGCTTGAAACTGTGCGCGCACACAGACACACACTTGCACACACACTCATTTTGCCAATTTGAATGGAAATTCAGCCTCTCACTGACTGACATTACACTGGTAACACATGTAGATAAATACAATCTGAATCCACACCTCACCAGTTTTTACCCAGTCTGACAACTGCTGAACTATTACAATTATTTATATAAACACTTTTGTTGTGTTATATAGTGGAAATAATTTTCTTGTACCTTTTTTTGTTTGTCATTACAAAGCACTATATTTGTATTTGATTTCCCTAAACCAAAAATGTCATTCATTATATTTGCAATACAATTCTGTTAGGATTCATCAAGCATGGATTTAAAAAGTATAGCACCCCCTGTTGGCAGTATTGCTCTTACACGTGTAGATTTTCTCATTGTTCACAGACTTTAATATTCCTTGGCCTGAAAATTTAGTTTTAACACAAGGACCAAAATATGTGTCGTTCCTCCTCGTTGAGGATCCTGATGTTTATTTATCTTTTCCGGAACGTCTCTAAATGCCACGACACTTTAATCTGCGGGAGGAATTAATGACAGATACCTGACCGAATAATTACACCGTCAAAACATTCCATTAATGCCCATTGCAGATGAGTTGTACTAATCACTATAATCGCGGCACTGCCAGCTCCAATTGGCCCAGCACGGCTCACGCGCTTGCTCCAAGAATACGACCAATTCCACTTTTGGATGAAAGGGATTCATGTTTTATGCAGGAGTATAATAATTCTACTAAGAGTAAAAATCTGGTTTTAAATTTTATTTGTATTTCTTCTAGCATTCATTTATATAGTGGTCTCCGGACAATTCTAAAATTGTTACATATTTATTTGTTATATTTAACTAATATTCCTTCACATGCAAATTTTCTCAACAGGTAAGAAGTGATTAGATGTTGAACTTTTGCCAAGTTTCCTGATGCCTGTTTAATTCTCCCAAGGTTTAAAATCAGAGAAGGCCGTCTAATACAATTCGGGTTATCAAAGAATTATGAGAACAATACTGCCTTAATCAAACTGTGACATTAGAACTTGATTTGTCTTTTATTCACAGGATGCAGGTGGCGTTGTCACTGCAAATCAATGGTTCTCAATCCTGTTCATGCCCCCCACCCGTTGCCAGAATTTTCATTCCAACCCTACCTTAATTAGGCTTATGTGCTCCTTAATAGGCTGAGAATGAATTTGGCAGGTTGAAAGCAGATGGGTTGGAATGAAAACACTCTGGCAGGGGGGCGCCAGTAGCAGAATTGAGAACCACTACTAATAATTAACGTGTGAGACATTATCCATGCCAAAATGTAACAGGACTGGGCCATTTACTACTTTGGGTTATGGGGAGACAACGTCACATTTCAAGCAGGTTTGTACCAAGCCTGAATCAGCCCTTGTCAGTCTTGCACCTCAATGTCCTTTCCTCAATAAGAGTTTGCATTCCAGTAGCATCCTCCATGGGAGGGCGGGGGGGAGGGGACGACCAAAATCTGCTTCTTCACAACCACTGTGCTGTTTTTCCTATAGCTGCAGGCAGCTTCTTCTATCATTGAAAAGCTTTTCCCCCTTTGTTCTGTTTGTAAAACAATGAGCTTTGTTTCTGTCTTCTTTTTATGCTACATGGTACTTGTCTTCCTCTCTCTGTCTCTATACATATATAAAAATATATGTGTCAGTTGCACTATGTTTAAGCAGGTAACTCAGATGTGCAATAAATTTTTAAAATTCATATATCTAATTAAAAAATATAACTCTGACTTTTGAAAGTTGTCATTTCTAAGCGTGATACTCAAGTGGGAAGGTCATACTGCGGTGGGTCAGAACAGTTTAGTAAATATTACATTTTACATGGATTCATTTACTAATTAAAATTCACTCAATTAAAAATGTTTTGAATCATGTAAGCTTTCTGTAATGTTTGTAAAATATTTCAAAACAAACAAAAAACTACCTCCCCAGATGTTAATATGCATTTGTCCTGTTGTACCCAACTCTTGACTTGACTTGTATGTTCTATAACCAAATGTTTTATTTATATTACACAAATATATGTGGGTCATTCTTGAAATCTGATAACTGGCTGTTTGGCCAAAAAGCTGTATTATCCTACAATCTAGACCAGTGACACTGTGGAAAACTATTTATGCTGCATAACTTTTCATGGATATATAAACAAAGGCTCCACTCTCATCACAACAAGGAAAACATCAGACTTTAAAAAGAAGTGCTTCACACATACTTAGTGATCAAATACTACAAAGCCTACAGCCGTGAAATGTCAGCCATTTTGGTCAGGACTTGCACACAGTTATCAGTTCACTAGTTTGCTTAACGGAAGACAGTTCTGCTGCCTTACGCCCTATGCTGCCTGCAATAGGCTGCAGGCCCGTCTGTACTGCATGAATAGATATGAAATGGATGGATAAGTTGGGAAACTATTGCCATGGGCAGTACACTTTTTTGCATGTTCTGTACAGGCCTTCAAAAAGGGAACTTGCATATCACCTAGGGAAGTGTCTACACTGGAAATAGATATCTTGTTTTTATACTAAAGTCAAGTGATTTGCTTGGTAGAATGCTCACATTACATGATTCTACATCAGTTTGAATTAGCATAATACAATCCTGATGACAAGGATTTCAATTCACTTTGGAAAGGACACATTCTAACAATAAACAGACTTAAGAAATTGCCAAAAATGAAGTCCAAAAAACTCTATTTCACATCTTTGAGAAAGGAGAAATGGGGAAGAAAAGTTGAGGAACATGGCTTGCAAAAAATAAACTACTGATGGTCATGTGATTCAGCCTAATATTGGCGGATAATTTCTTGCATGTATACACACATTCATATATATATATATAACTTACAAATTTGGTTTTCTTTCGGTATATTTTCATTAGACACGATGGAATGCAGAACTGATCCCATGTTTTATGATGTTAGTATTTAATTTTAATCTGATAATGACATTTATGAGCTCTTGATTTTTTAGTATGTGCTCATTGAACACGTAATGACAGATCTAACCAATTAGAATCCAGTAAACAGGAATACAAAATATATGTACCTTAACATGCTATGTGCAGAGTAGGGGTAGAATCAGCATATGCAAATGGATTGCTAATCTTACACAATATACATGAGCTACAATAAGAATCCAATAGCCCAGAGTCTGCTTTTGGTTCTTAATACTATGATTTCCCACAGGAAATGATCCTCCGCCCTTTAACCCAAATCACTTGAATCAGTCTTTTCTCCCATAAGTCCCTTTCATCTGCTGTATCATTAGTTTGTTTTCTGGTCAAAGACTCCATCTTCCCCTAGGGGATTCCCAGGCCATACCAAGCCAGCTGGGAAATACAACCCTCAAGCTTGTTCTGGGTCTGACCCTGAGGCCGCCGCCCACAGGAAGGAGGCGCGCCAATGGGAGTAGGCCAGGGGGCATCTTTCTAACATGCCCAAACCACCAACGGTTCCACTCCAATCGAAGGGGCAGTAGCTCTACCCTGTGGCTCCCCCAAAGCGCCAAACTCCTTAAGCTGCTGCCGATCATAAAGTCAGAGGCATTGCAGAGGAACATTATTGTACAACCTCCCACACTCCATGACCACAGGTTAGAATGGGAACATAAATTTACTGGTAGATTACAAGCCTTGATAAAAGACTCAATTCATGAATCACAACAACACACCAGCACAGGACCCACAGACCTAATCTGCTTATATATCTCATAACTGCCTTGCATATCACTCCTGAAGCAGTACTTAAACCCATCCACTAGGAGAACATGCTCAATGAACACCAGAAACCAGCAGGCCATCACAAGTCTAGTGACCTGGATGATGAATGAAATCCAAAGGATGAAACTGGTCAGTTTCCTTTCTAAAAGGCTTCTGCGCCTGAGAATGCTGGGCCTTTCCGTCATTGCAGGTAAAGGTCAGAATCACGCAGATTAAGTTGAAAATGCTACAAACAATTTTCTGGCGTTAACGCGTGTTTGGCTTCATCGTCTTTACCTGAGCATCAGATACACGTTTGTAAAAGCAAGGTTTCACTTATCCCTGTAATTAGCATTTCCCAAGCGCTATATCATTCAGCACTTGATAGGGGCCTGGTAGTGTAAATGGATTACCAGCTCTGTTATAACAGTTAGAGGTCTCAACTGTAGGAAGAGATCAGATTTACCTTAAATAAAGGACTATATAAATGAACAACCATATCAGGAGGAAAGAAATCTCCAGAAGACAGTTATATAGAAAGGTCATAGTTCTAACAAAGAGATTGAAACAAGCTCTTGGGAATTTTACTTACACAAAAATGTTCTTAGGACAGAACAACAAAAAATTATTGGTTCAGAGAGAATATCCAATCAGACTGTACAGGAGGTGGGTCCAAACAACTACAAGGGGCAGGATCAACCAATCAGATGTCTTGATCCCACCTCCTCCACAATCTATTTGTTTTTCTCTCTCTCTCAACCAATCATTTTTGTATAAGTAAAACTCCCATGAGCCTGAAACAAGCTACATACTGTAACTTTAAGGTCCTATTTCAATTCAGTGACCAATCCTTTTGTGTTTCTGACCGCTCAGAAAATCCTATTAACTGATTGGTCAGCTGTCAGCAGCATGTAGCCAGTTATGGGGGATGAAGGTGGGATGTGATTGATGCAATCAAATCAGATCATTGTTTGTGCAGCAAAGTAGCACATGGTTGTGGTAATGATACGCGATGATGATGGAGACATGATGTAGTGAATGGGACAAGAGATGGTACCCAATAATAATAATAATAATAATAAATGCCAAGACAATCTGTTATGGTAGGGTGAAAGCAGTCAATTAGGGAATATTTTGTACGTCTTTCTGTACAGTAGTGCCAGAAGCAGCACTGGTTTAATTATAAGTTTATGTAATTGCATTCTCTTATTACCTTTATTGTCCTACTTCAGATTTGTATTTAAAGACTGAAGAATTGTGAATATATTCAGTGCATGACTTTGAAGTGCAAAGATAAAAATGACTGTATCCTTTAAGGATAAGTTGTGTGCAGAAAAAAATTCTCTGATGATATGGCAGCTTCCTCCCAGTTCCGCCTGCTTCCTGCACCCATGATTATTTTCTACCATCTAATTAACCTCTTTGCCTAATGCGATGTGTTTCTCATTAAGCCTTTTCTGAATATTGCAAATGATTTAGATTATCAAAAATTTTCAGAACTTCATCAAAAAGACTTAATAATAAACAATAAAGCAATAGCCAAAAAAAAATATGATATTAATAGCATATACTGTAGTGCCTTCCCAGAAGCTATGGCCCATTTGTCAAAGACACACCTGCCGACTGCGGAAACAGAGGGCTCTGAACATGCAGTGTATCTGTGGTAATTCAGATAGGAAGAGAAATGCTTACAACAGAGGAATATGCTTGGCAAGCGGAAGAGGATTTTCCAACACTACCGAAGGTTGTTGCAAAGGACGCAATTGCACAAATCTTATGTTATGACCCCTTTTGCGAAAGCCTCAACAAGTAGTCTAAAGGGAAAAGGAGCTAGACATAAAAGTTAAGGGAATCCATACATCCTGACCAGGAAGAACACCAGTACAGAGCCAAGTGATAATTAATTGGGATACTTTTAATTAGGAAAGAAAAGTAGAACTCAATATAAACAAAGGAAAGAATTTACCTTGAAGAAACACTGACACCCACACACACATACCTTACAACCAGAACAGAAAAAATAAATGGCCAGGCCAAATAAATGTCTCCATCACCCAACCAGAAAAAACAACTCCTCTCCCAAAGGTCTACACAATCCAAGGACCTCAATCCATCCAATAAAAAACATCACATCACATCAGCTGTAGTCAATCAGCCAAATTAACCCAAATGAAGCCGCAACCCAAATTAAACAAGTAAAGTAAAAACACACAGTTACTGTACAAGACTATAAGAGTAATTGAAGTCAGTTTCCCACGGAGCATCTGCATGTGTCTATAAGCTGATATGTACAAACATAATAAGGGATTAACAAAATTGTTTCAGAAGAACATCTCAGAACATTATTTCTGGAACAGATTCTTTTTTTTTTCCTGGGGCACCTGCACGTGGGCGGCACAGAAAGGGTGTGCCTCAGTATGGAAGCAATTTACAGTCCCGAAAAGTGCAGTGTGCATACCTCCCCCACAATTAAGGGGGCAGAGGAAGGGTTAGGGGTGGAGATGAAGCTGTCTTGTAGGCTAAGAGTTTCTCTGGGTTAAACTATGATACGCAGCCAGCACGTTTTACAAGTTCCTCTAAGTTGAGGCCATTCGCACAACAGTATTTGCCTGATAACGATCATGCAGCATCATGCCATGTCACAGATCAGTATTCAGCAATATGCAATTCAACCAATGGGTGCTCATCGTATCATTTTTATTATTAGTCGTATTTCTTACATCAGGTTATTAAGTGCTTTATGTCATCGCCATCAACCAGATGGTTTTGGGTTTGATGTCCAAGTGGGCCACCTTGAAAAGGCTACTGAACATTATCATGAAAATTTCCAGCTTTAGAATGTAATCTATTTATCTATTCATCCAACTTCTAACTACTTATTCTGTTCGGGGTCGCTGGGGAGCCTGGAGCCCGTCCCAGGTAGCACAGTGCACAAAGCTGGGGTGCACCCTGGATGGGATGTCAGTCAAAGTAAAGGTTAATATGGAAAAATAGGTTATGCAAGTTCTTTTGTATAAAAAGCATCTGCTTAGCAACTGAATATAATGACTACTATAGCTGAAGTGAGTGCTGCTTGCAGGGAGCCTGTGTAGGCACGCACGAACCCAGGGGACATAGACTGCCTCTCTGGCTTCCTTCCACAGCCCCAGAAGGCAGCCAATAGTGAAGGGCACCCCCCCCCCACACACACACACACACAGACAGTCGGGTGCTGTCGTTCACCGCCCTGCAGCACACACCCAGCGGCAGGACCTGATTGGCCACACCCAGGCTCGCTTTCACACAGAGGACCCAAGCACACAGAGACAGGGCTGCACAAAGACACGGCCAGGCCGCAGATAAGCTCTGCTGGGTGTCCCCCCTTCTCTAAACCAAAGCTACCATAACCAATGTTCATACACTCGTGCCCCCCTCCTGCGTCTGGGCTCCTCAAAGTCTTCCCCTTTCTTTCTCCTCATTCTGTGCATAGAAACGGAAAAAAAAACACAGCAGACCTAAGACAAACGAGTCAGAAGTGGAGCTGGAAGGAAGTGATGGTGTTTGGGGAGGGGGGGGGGGGGGTCCTTTCTCACTAGTTTGCTCAGTACACATTTGCTCAGTTTTAAATGCTTTCTTCTGCACTGTATGTGGCGCCCTCACCTAATTCGGCGTATCAGTGGGATCTCACTCTGCCAGAAGACATAGCTCCCCAGCCTAACCCTTCCCCTAAATTCCTTGCTCATGTGAAACAGGAAAGAAGCAGGAAAATTAGATTAAATGGTTGAGAAATGGTTATTTCAAAACACAAAAACAAAATGCTATATTCATAATCCAAGTCTCAAAGAAACACTAATTTAATCCAAGAGAAGCAGAGCAACATGGAGCATAACAACTACCTACTGTAGCATGCGAAGGGGCGAAGAGCACTCGCTTCATTCTAGTACAACAGTCCCATAGATGAGGTCACTATCAATAGTCATCTGAGTCAGTCCAGGCAACAGAGAAGTGTTTTCTCTTTCGGAAGATCAGTCTAGAGTGGCACTGTGGCTCAGCAGCGTTACTTAACATCTCCAGGATTGTGAGCTCTCTGGAAGTTCACATGGCCTTCCCCTTGTTGTCTAAAAACACACAGTTAAGGGAAGTGGTATTTCTAAATTCCCCGGAGGGTAGCCCTACTTGCAGAATGTGACCCTCTACTGTATAAATGAAATGGAAGATGGCTGGACAATCAGTCAACAAACAAAATTATACATGCCCATGTGACATATCTATATGAGACACTTACCTGCTGACTTAGTGGTCTCCTGACATCTGATTTAAACCAACTTAAAGTCATAAATTGTATTTGTTATGTTGAGTGAAACCATGGCTAACTATTTATTTATTTATTTTCAGGGTGGTTTTTTTTTCTTTTTCATGGTGTTTTTCACAAAATGTCAACATCTGCTAAATAAAAATCAGATTACTGCAGTGTTCCATATTTCTTTACAAAACTTAAAGCTTCATTCTAAGGATAAACAGCCAACTACAGAAACAAATTATTAGTTCCCTATTAAGTCCTACTTTCACAAAGATTTAGGATTCCAGGCTGCTTTAGGACACATGATTGTACCTGAGAGGCGTTTCTGGGTGGACTGCATTGGATTCAGGGCTGTCAGACACTGAAGCTTTCGTCATCATGCACACCAGTACTTCAGGTCCATCAGATATCATAATAGCCTTAGGTTACAAGTTCAAACATTATTACTTAGACCCTGGTAATGAGTGGCTCTGTAACACTGATTGCCTCTAAGGCAAAGTTTAAAAACAATTAGCCGAAATTTGCCGGTGTCTTTGCTACGATGTTAATACCGGCACTACTGTAATCACTCATTAGGTATTCTGAAAAAAGTGTCGTGAGAAATCCACAAGAATAAAAAAAATTAGAAAATAATGAATAGAGTTAGTACATAAACATATATCAGCCTAGTACTACACTGACATAAAAATTCAACGAAACATTGAGAAATAAAACTGTCTGCACATAGCATTCCTAAACTCCTTTACAAAATACTAATCATAAGAAGTGGGTGCGCCACCTTGTGGGATTTTCGTGAAATGCTTTTGGGCGTAAAGAATAACATTACTGTACTTGCGTCGTTGTTTTATCCGTACTTTTAATTTTCCTGTTTTAATGCAAGAAAGTTGCAAACATTATTTAGAAATACAATACTATAACACAATGAAACAGGATATTGCGCTAGACAACCAGACATATTTGGTTCACACATATCCTTCGATATCTAACATAGATAGACTACTAATGCACATGAACAATTATTTATTTCAACAATTAACCGTAGGAACTTCAATATGATAACGTTTATATTAAACAGGAAATATACCAATTTTCTTGCAATTGTCTTTTATTCGTTTATTTATTGATTAAAACACTGACATGTGTGAAAACTAAAACCAGCGTTAAGAAAGCAGACGCACATCAATACACGTTTCCAGAGCACAGCTCTCTCCAGCAGTTTGAATTTGCCCATTGGCCCCGTTTTATCAGACTAAGCGCATGCGCAGCGTACAGACCTGAACACCTGACGCTAGGGGTCACGCAGCTGATTGGACAAGTGGCGCCCTCTACGTCATTAACGCCGTTTCAGTTACTAAGATGCTGTGGATAAGTGCTTCTAATAAAGAAGTTATCACAACACCTTTTGGCAAGAGGGTGTTAAGTCCATACCTTCTAAGGAAGTTTTTAACGATCGAAGTTAATTTCATTTTGCCTCTAACTTTAACAAGTAAAAGTTAAAACAGCAGCTGGGACTGCTTAGCATCGCCTGCTTCATGTAAGTGTGCGATATCCGTTAGGCCAGCAATGGAAAACGGCTGCAGTTTGCGAGGGATGACGGCTGTTGTCCCATACTCCATCGACAGGGATGCCAGAGTCCAGGCGCTGCAAACGGCGATCCGGGAGTGGCTAAGACCGCACGACCGGCAGCTGCTCTGCCTACAATCCCTGCTCCTGTGGGAACGGCCTTTACAAAGCGTCTTACTTTACTCTGTAGTAAACGTTGTGTTCTGGTAAGTGTTTATCTTGCACAAGAGATACGTCTCATTATTATCGCTATTAGCAATGCACCGAATATTCGGCCACCGAAAATTTTAGGCCGAAAATGGCCCAAAAGTGCATTTTCGGTTTTCGGCCGAAAGGTTTTTATCACCGAAACAACACGGCCGAAGCAGCATGTTGTGATGACGCAAACAGAAACCGGGGCCTGCACGTGCTTGTCTGACGCAGCATATCTGCGGTGTGGACGTATTTCAATATATCTGAGAAAGACCCACGGATAGCGATTTGCAAAACATGTAATGCCGAAAT
>JABFEB020000092.1:14821770-14837050 GCA_019775895.2 Stomatorhinus ivindoensis | reverse complement strand
TTACAATCAGGATTCGCACATGAGGAGCAAGGGGGGCGTGGCACATGAGGCTGGAACGGACGGATCATGACACCATGGGTCTTCTGACTAATTCAAGGTACCAGTGGATTTTTGCTTTACAGCTGACTGTCTTGGTGTCCTTTCCCCTCAGGCTCCTTGCCCTGAGCTCCCCGCAGCTGCTGTTCATTGTCTGTTCTGGCCTGCTCCTGGTCGTGTGCCTCGACTCCTGGAGGAGCTGGGCCCGGCGCCAGGTGAAATGTGAGTCCCAGCCCCATCTCTGACGTCTCACCATCCATCCCATGGAGCTGCGCCGCTGTCTCTGCTCTAGTGCCTTTGTATTTCCATGTGCTGTCTGCACTACATTAACGGCAGGGTTTGCTGATTTATTTAACATGCTCTGGAAGTACCAAGAACAATTTGTGGTTTCTAATTTACTTTAATTGTTTTTACAGCTGAGCCACCTTGTGAAAATGACAGGTAATTTTACGAGATTAACTG
Organism: Stomatorhinus ivindoensis; assembly: GCA_019775895.2. Classification (NCBI taxonomy): domain Eukaryota; kingdom Metazoa; phylum Chordata; class Actinopteri; order Osteoglossiformes; family Mormyridae; genus Stomatorhinus; species Stomatorhinus ivindoensis. The sequence continues at coordinate 14,836,552 of JABFEB020000092.1, read as the reverse complement.
ATTAAGTCTTAAAACTGCTCACGCTTTGTCAGGATTGATATTTCATTTAAGTCTTTTTCTGAGATTCTATTTTTTTTTATTGTTTTATATGAACAAAAAATAATACCATTGTATTATTTGATCATTTGATGTGAGTACAGTTTGTCTGTTCAAGCAGTTTGCCATATGACAAGCAGGTATGAAATATGGTTGCATAGTTGGATAGATATGCAGTAGATAATGAAATTCATTTCGTTCACTCCAGCAGCCTGAATCACGAAGTAAGATTTCTTGCTTAGTTGGATAACTTGTCAGGTTTAAGATACCCCAGTTTAAATGGACTTTATCTTTGTTCACTTACAGACTGTCTTAGATCTGACAATTTATCTTGCTAACCCAAAAATCCATCTTCATGATAAAGGCCCCAGATGTTGCTTAACGAAAAAGGTAAACGATAGTTGGCTCATTGCGTACTTCATGACTTCAGTAGCCTGGAAATTGGTGATAATTGTTCTGCATGAGTTTGAGTTTCATCACAGTCACACCTTTTGTACTTGACGTAGGGTTCCTTTAAGTGGAACCTTGAAAAATTTGTGCTTGAATTTTAAGATTCAACAAGGTGGTGGCATGCTTATATACTCATGTCACTCTGTGGGATGTTTCTTGAAATGTTTAGCCTGTCTGATGAAAGAAGCTTGATCCATCCAGGAATCCTCAGTGTTTCACAGCTGAGTCACTACTTGGCTGAAATGTGGGTCAACCTGTCATCGCTTATGGGCGACCTCGTGCTGCTCAGACAAAACAGTCCCGGCAAGGTGCGAGCCCTTCCGCCCGACCGCCCGCTCACTCTAAGTGAGCATACCGGTCCTGTGCAGCTAGCTGTGTGCCAGCTTGGTGTTCTGTTGATGTATCATCATGCAAACTATTGTTTTTCTCAAACTGTTTGCTCCTTGACCAACCCATTAAAGCAACTGATTACTGATGTAATACATTGCCAAACGGGATAAAACTGGTAATTAAAATACATTTTGGTAATTAAAATACATTATTTTCAAAAATTCTCATTTTATTTGCATATATTTTAAATATACTGAACCTTCATATCTGTTCAGCTGAGGGCTCTTAGAGCTCAACAACATTGTGCTAATAACACAGAGGTCATGGGTGCAAATCTCTCGTAGCACAAACAGATTTTTTACCCTTCCCTCTACTGTAAATCACTGAATAAAAGTGTCTGATAAATGTATGGTGTCAATATTGTGAATGTGTCGCTTCTTTGGCGAGCTAATTAGACGGGCTATAGAAATGAGATCATCTTAAATTCCTTTAAACTCACTGATTAGTGTCTGGCCGGTTTTGAAATTGATGTTGCAAGGTGAAAGTGAAACTCGCGCGTCGCCTTGGCTGTCCTCAGTTTTGCCTCATGGCTTGTGGGTTCCTCTCCTTCCTGGCAATGTTGGGCTGCTACATTCCCGGGCTTCTCCTGTCCTACTCTGCTGGTGAGTACAACAAGCTCTTATAAACGACATATTCGGGGACAGACTAGACTTCAAGGGGGTCTTCTAGTTGACATCAAAGTGACTTGTCCCAGTATGGAACTAGAGTACTGTTACATTAGTTGTATTTGAGACCCTGCTTAAGGTCTGCGTATAGGTGGCAGTGTTGGGGAAGTTACTTAGTGATCCATTACAGACGGGGGAAAGTTCAGTCCAGAAAGTACAAACCAACCAGTTGAGTACTTTGACTGTGACTCTTCAAACTTAAGCGGTTGGATGAAACAAAACCTTGGTTTAGATTTGTACTTTCTGGACTGAACTTTCCCCGTCGGTCTGTAATAGATTACTTTTGTGTGTAACTTCACCAAAACTGTTAGTTGGGAACCTTCCTCACACGTTGGCCCCTGCTCCTTTCTCTCCCCCATCACGTATATGTACAGTGTATATATGCAGGCAGGATATATACCCACCTGTACGTCTTCCTATTCTTCGGCTGCAGTGCTGGCTCCGCTGCTGTCCCCTTTGGCAGTGCACCATGGGGTGTGGCGCTGGCTATATTTGTGGCTGGAGCCCACCCTGCGCTGGCTGGGCCTCATGCAGCCCCCAGGGCTAATATGTGAGCAGAAAGAGAATCAGCGTGAGTATCAGGAAGGTGGGAGTCTTTACATAGTTGTCCGCTGTTCTGCCCTCTGTGATTGCTCCCAGGAATTTCATTAGCAGACTGTGCTTTCGTTGTGATGGTGGGTGTAGCCCTACAACTACCCCCCCCCCCCCCGCCTTCATGGTTCCTGAACTCGTTCTGTGCTGCAGCTCTCCTCAGGCCTGGCAGGCGCAGTGCCACCTGCAGTGCCAACAGCAATGAGGAGGAACTGGCTGGATTTTGCCCAAAGGTATAAAAAATAAAACGAAGTCTATTTAGGTACAGCTCCTGAATAGGGATGCACCGAAATGAAAATTCTTGGCCGAAGGCCAAAAACCAAAAGACCGAAAGAAATTATGGCAATTATTAGTACCATTGCATTTATGGCTATGACTGTGTACTAACCTTACTAAAATTAAGACATTGCAATTGCATAAGTTTCAAAGAATAAATCAGTTACAAATTATGAAAATATTTATTTTCCTTTTCTGTGCTGCTTTACTCTCATATCTAGCATGGCGATCGGGATGTTTGGATTTCAGGTGATAAATTAAACCCGACGTGGAGAAAGTCTTTGCAGATGCACCCCTTCTTGAAATTTCGGCATTACATGTTTTGCAAATCACTATCCGTGGGTCTTTCTCAGATGTATTGAAATACGTCCACACCGCAGGCATGCTGCTTCAGACAAGCATGTGCAGGCCCCGGTTTCTGTTTGCGTCGTCACAGCATACTGTTTCGGTCGTGTTGTTTCGGTGCACTTTTGGGCCATTTTCGGCCGAATATTTTCGGTGCCCGAATATTCGGTGCATCCCTACTCCTAAACTTGTATTTGTTGCGTTTGGTGTAGTGAACATTTAAAAAGCTGTGTCTCTTCTCAAACTCTGTTAAACACCTTGTTACTAATCACGGCGTGTCTTCTGTTTTCAGAATCTTAATTTTGACTTGTAAATGGGCTGTTTGTACATTTTGGGACACATCATAATGTGTGTCCCTGTATATATCAAAGTATTAAATGGATTGGTGTGTGAGGAATGTGTGTTGATTTCAAACAACTCGCTCCAGCAGGACACTTCCACATCAGCTAGCAATATGGCAGCAGTAGAAGACTCTGAGCTCAAGGATGGAAACATTTGCTATGGCAAAAACTGGATGTTTGGTGCTTCGCCTGGGTACACCACACTTCTGAAAGGCTCAGAAGGTCAGGTCTCCAGCGTTTATTTTCCTGTCTGTTGAAGGTCAAAGTGGTAAAGAATTAAATCTAGATCATTTTCGGAATGAGATTCATGCAGGTAGCACTGTTGTTCCGCACCTGTGCTATTGGGAGCTCAGATCTCTGTGTGTGGAATTTGTATATTCTGCCCGTGTATGTGGATTTCTTCCTACAGATGGGAAAACTTGATGTTTCTAAACTGGCAGGATGTGGGCAGCAATATATGCAAAGAGTGGCAATCTTTATACATTATTAAAAAGCAGGAGCAGGAGACTCTGTGTGTGTGTGTGTGTGTGTGCGCGCGCGAGAAATGTAAAATGGTTAATGTAAGCACATGTATCTAGTGGCAAATTCCAGTGTTTCCCTGCCATGTCGGTTACATTGTCTGCTCTTCTTGACCAGACCTGAAAAAGCTCAGAGACCCCGAAGAAAGATTTGCCTGTGGCCTTGGCGATTTCCCCTCATTCAGTGTAAACAACACACTCATGGATGACACCAGTGATTCATTCTCTGACTCGTTGGATTTCGGGGTCCATTGGGATGATACTAAGCTGTCATCCCGCGACTGTGAGATGATGGACTTAGATTCAAGGGTGGACCTATGGTGAGGAATCTTGACATGTTTCGTATTTACAAGATCAGTTTCACTTTCTGCTCTTTTTACTTTGCGTAACGTTGTTTGTTTATTGAGTATTGAGGGGAAGCTGCCATATGCAGAACCTCCAGCGTGGGCCAGTCTGTTGGACAAAGGAGTCCATCCAGTTTGTGGTGTCCATTGCTGACACATTGAATATTAAACACCTTCTTGTGACGGAGAGATATCTCTAGGTTTGTCCTATGTGTACTCTTCCCAATGTATAACTAAACTACTAAATTTGGACCCTTGTATATACTGACTACAATTGACTGGAAAGTTGTGCTAAACATTATCCAAAAATTGACTTGTATGACTATTATTGTTTTAATATGGGAATTTGATGTGGAGTACAGTTATTTTTTCTGACATTTCCTTGTTTAGAAACGTATAAACAGGGATAGACTTAACTTGTATAAGTGCACATTAATGGTATAAAGTTTAAAATCTGCCAATTTTATGTCATAACAGCATAAATACACATAGAACAAGTAGATGTGCTATTATGACACATCACTGCACTTGTTGCACTTATTCCAAGTTGTATTAAGGGGAATTCTAACTCTAACCTTGTGTAATATAAAACCTTTATCCAACAAATGCATATTGCATACAGTACCAGTTATGTTAATCCCTACCTGTGATTGTCTGGGTTTGATTTGTTTGTATCAGGCAATTCCAGTGTTCTATACTGCTACAATGTGTATAATCTGTTTATATATGCAGTTTTTATTTTCAAAATTTTCCCGCTAAATAAATGCAATGTCTGTATTAATTCTTGCCTCTTTACCTGTGTTGATGCCGGCTGCCCTGTTTAAAGACCCCAAAGAATACATTTAGATTTTCTGTCTCCCGTTTAGTGTTTTGGGGAAATGGATCACTTTTATGCATTATTGCTGTATTAGACAATGTCAATCTGCAAGAGAGGCCTTTTGGGAGATCTATCAACGTAGTCTGTCAGAAGCAGCTCCTCTAAGGGAAGAGCCATTATTGAACAAACTGCAACCAAATTCAAGAAAACTGAAGAAAAACAGGTGTAATTTCATTAAAAACATAAGATGACAAGTGTAATTTTCTTTATGAATCTGCAGATTGATGTACAAATAATGCTGCAGGAAGAAATCCACACAATGGGCCTGATGAGAGAACCACACACACAGCACTACCCATGGAGCCGCTGTGCTGCCCTCAAATTTATTCCTTTTGTTTTAATAAAAAATATAATTAGCCAGCTCTGAAAGCCAGATTGGTGGATGCTGAGACATCAATAGCAGTGAATTGGAACAGTGTCGTCTGACGCTTGTTTTCTCACTTGTCCAACGGGCAGCTGTGAAATGAAGCATTTCGGGGTCAGAATCGGTCTCAGTCTGCTCACATGTCCCTCTAGAGTGAGCAACTTAAACTGAGCACCCATCCCAAACAGTCCCATGTCCAATATTACTGGCTTAACAGAGAAACCCTGAGCGGAATACTGAGACGAGCTAAGGCTCCCGATATACAGACAACATTAATATCTCAGCACGTCAAAGGTACTTTGTTAAAATAACCATGGACTTGAGCCAGGACTGGTGCATTGCTAATCAGTGGTTAGATCCCGACTGCAGCCAAAAGAACCTGGATGTTAAAAGTTGGACGACACCACGCTGACCGATACTGGGGGAAGCAGTGCTTGATTAGGCGCCAGGCCAGTCCCGACCCTGACTCCCAGAGTCTCTGGGCTCATGCAATCGAGTGAGGCATTTAGGTGCATTGCCATGCTGGGCCTGTAAAAGGTTCTGTCACTGGTTTGTGGGTGTGCATTCTTTGTTTTATAGCTAAACATCAAATCAGCAAGTCATGGTCTTAAACTCTGCTTTAAATAAATAAATAATAGTTACAGATTTCAAGAAATGTTAATGTTTTATTTAAAGACACTTATCTGATTTAAAATTTAGTGATATTAACCTAATAACATACAACCAATAATTTGGTGATCATTGCCATGTTGTTAAAAAAATATATGAAATATATTACAACTTTACACAAACACAATTATGAACTTCTAAAGAGCAAAAATGTCTTCCAATAATAATATTCGAACAGTAGTTCCAATAGTGTTGAAACATCTAACAAGCTGTTAATATAGTGTTAAATAACTTCAAGGTATACAGTCTTCCACCTGGATTCAATTTCTGCCCCCCTCCCCCCTCCTTGTGTGTTTGAAAGATGGACATGCCATGTTGATCTTCCCTGCTTCCCCGTTCTTGCTAGGACTGGTACAGTGGATAAGCGGTTCGAGAAAAAAAAAGTATTCGTATAAAAAGGGGACATACTTCTAGGTTTCCACCTGCGGACCACTAGATGGGGCTATAACTCTGTCAGTGTTGGTCTATTGCGCTGTTACGCAACTTTGGTCGTAAAGCAGTATGTGTCTATCATAAAGACCATTGCGTTCTAATTTAAACTCGTACATTTTTATTTTAATTTAAACATTTTATTTCTTGTCTAAAATAACTGCAGCTATTGGAATATATTGATTGCTAATATTTACAGTACACGTTTATACGCTTACAATCGCTTTCGAAAAATGGAAGCCAGTAGTTACAAGAGGACTACGCACAGGATACAAGACGATTTTGCCCAAATTTTCCTGAAACCATACATCTTGCAATGCCCTTTGGTCCAGTTTTAATTTGAACATACTTCTGTCCTACCCAGATGTGCTACTAACCCACATGTTAACACACCGAAAAGGCATGGGGTAACTGCGAAAGTTGTCAGAGCAATACCTCAGAATTGCTTTGCATATTGCCCGTATGCTTGGATATTTTTCTGTTTTCATTCGTTAATTGGTTTTTCCATTCCTGCGTCTTCTAACTGATTACACTGATCAGGATTGTGAGGGGAACCTGAAGCCTATCCCGCGCAGCCTATGACATAAGGCAAGGGGTTTAACTTGGTAATATAATATCATATAGAATTATTATTCTAACCGCTTGCCAATCATCACTAGCATAAGCTTCTTTATGATGATGTCAAATGTATTTGCAGCAAGTTGAATGTTCTGTTTGTGTGCATGATGTCATGGCTGCTGGACACACAGGTGTGTTCAGAATGTAATGCGTATCAAAATACGCCTCATAATATATTTATCCCTCTACACTATTCTGTTCTGGTGATGAATATTCGGTGATCAACCTTCAAAGGGAGTTAGAATCTGAACTGACCCTGCGGGACAGAGCTGTAAGTGTAGCAACAGTAACTAGAACATAGCTGATATCGCCAACCAAACAGCGAAATAATATGTAGTGTTATGTAGTATTTCACTGTTAGCTTTTCTTAAAGGGGTTCACCTAGATATTTCTTCCTTTATACGCTGTTCCGCTTAATGTGTGCTGCTAAATTAATTTCATAGTAATTATTACCAAAAGGAATAATCTTATTACTCATTATATCCATCCCCCGACTGTTTATCCTGATCACTGTCAATGTGGGCCTAGAGCCTATGCCAGGTGGTGCAGGGAGCCTGCAGGGGTATACCATGGATGTGGGGTCAGTCCACAAAGGACACATACATTTTCTAATATCGTACAAAGAGCACTGCACTAATTGAATTACTACTCATGTAGCTAATCTCTTTTCAAATCCTAATCTGAAATTCTGTCTTCAGTGTCTTGCAAACCTAAATCAGACTAAAGTTATTTGGTGATTTCTTTTATACAGTCATTTTAAAAAATCTGTTATTTTTCATTACTTTAGCTGAGAAGAGAACGGGAATATGGAAAATGAGATTATTTTGATATTTTATTATCTTGTGGATGTGGCTTCATTGATTATGTGAACATTTTTAAGCACCACTGTTCTGGGGCAAATTTAAAGCCACTTTTTATTTGTGAATGAATTTCCATTAACCAGGTTACAGGTGGGTAATGATCTGATTCCCAGCATGTTTCATGTTATTGTACACATTCTGCGCATATCAGGTCAGCTGTGGCCCAATGGCACGAGACCACCAGCTCCTGCAGAAATGCCGTCTCCCCCATGGCACAGCTATCCGGCTGGGGATATCTGTCCTAATATCATAATTGCTTTCACTCTGGGCTGACAATGCTATAATGCTACTTCTCATAACAAAAGAGGAATGCACAATATATCGGTTAACATGGGTAACGGGCAATATTCGATAAACATCAAGATGTCTGTACCGCTCCAATATGTCAATCTTGGCTGATTTTGCCCACTGACATTTAAACTTTACCATTATCCATTTTCAGTAGCGGAGGACGAGCAGTCCATCAGCACATTCAAGACTTAAAAGAAGTCTCCAAGTACTGGCCTGTGACATATTTCATTATTAAATCTAACCCACAGATTTATCTTTTGTTTTCCACAGAATAAAAAATGATGTAATATCATTCTCCTAATTTGAGCAGGCAAGTTTCATCACCCTGAATCATGCCCCCAGTCTAGCAAGTAGCTTAAACGTTATCAGCAATATCACAAGAAGTGAATATCATATCGTTCAAAATTGTATATTAGTCTTCAGGTTGTTTCAAGAAAATTACTGCCGAATAGCATGACATACTCAAACTGAAAGCACAGCGTTTGTTTACGTTCAAGCTTCAATGGTAGCCGCAGGTTCACCAGGCAGTGGGCGGAGTCAGAGGGAAGACGAAACGCAGGTCTTGGCCGGCATTCTTGTCACCGTGTGGCAAGAGTCACTCGAGGGCTGGGAGGAAACTGATGCGGACGCAGCAGCAACTCTACCTAGATGGGAATCAGCTGCCAGCTGGAGCCTCTCTCTACCTGAGCTGTTGCACCCATTAGTAAGTAAACCGAGGCAAGTGGAGGGTTTGTTACAAGTGAGATAGCAGAAAAGTAGGAATGCAGTGTGTAAGTAAAACACCAAGATGCATGATAAAGAAAAACAATACAGCGTGTTCTAGCAGGCTCAGGTTAAGAGAGTGTGTCCCTCACAGTAGCTTTGTAATATGAAAAACAGGAGCGGAGACCAAATACATTTTTTCCCTAAATATTTCTATGGTGGATATGGAGCTATTTGTGATCTTACTGTTGAAACACTAATTATTCATAAAGGTATGAGTGATGCACATAGATGCTATGTCATTCTCTATGAAAATGTGCACAAGATCATTCTGCTTAGGGCAAAAGTAGCAGGTTCTGTAGAGTTCTACAAAGTAATGGTTTTAATTTTGCTTGTTATAACCAGAAGATCTTTGCAAATAGAGATTTTATGAATCCCCTTAAATTATGGCTAGACATTAAGTAGTTTCTTAGTGGTATTATATGATTAAATGCCAGAGCGGTGAACTACAATGTTGGTGTACTGGCTTTGCGAGGTTTTTTGAGGCTTACTACTGAGTTTTGGCTACTACGAATCATAGCTTCATATCATGGTGTATTGTCGCGATAATTTATGATGCACATCAAACAGGTTTCAGCACAGGGAAGGTCTGCACTTTCACCAAAAATGTAGCTTACAAAAGCTGCCCTTTGATTAATTAGCAGGGATGGACGATACCGCTGATTGTCTTTTTAATTTGATACAGATGAATTGAAATGCTTTCATTCTGCTTCTGATATTGGGTACTTGCCCCCAGGGGTGTCGTTGGGACATGGGTCCCCTGGCAGAGTCCAGCACTTGACGGTGGTCCTTGAAAACGTAATCTTCAATGTAAAATTGGGCAGGGGGGTAGGTCTAAGGAGACATTTTTTCACGGGGCCCAGAATTTCTAGCTACACCCTTGTCAGTCTGTTGGGGATACTGACAATAAGGTTCCACAAATGGGGTGGGTGTCACCTAAGTCCTGTTTAACAAAGGGTTGTTCTTAGTTTGAATCATTAGCTTACAATGCTGACACTGGCCCTCTTATGCAAACACACACAGGTATCATTTTGGTAATAATTACTACCATCACAGTATCATTTAATGCTGACTGCAAGAATCAGGGTTTGCTGGCCTGGCTGTATCGTGTTAACTCTGGGTATGTTATGAGTATTAACTAATGTTGTAAAATTTTATACTGTCCACTCTCTGCCGTGACAATGCAATTTTCCCACTTGTGGGACTAATAAAGGATTATCTTAATTTATCTTATCTTATGTGAAATTGGCTTTACAGCACACATCTCCCTTCCCCCTCGAGAAGACCAACACAAAAGGAGGGCACTAGGACCCAGCGACCTGCTGCACAGCTAGCCTGGCTCTTCCAGGCGCGAGCTGCATGTGCTGCCTGCTAGTTGCAGCCAGGCAGTTTCTACTTGGTGGATGCTCATCCCTGCCTCTTCCATCCAGCACCCCCCCTAGTCGCTTCTGCTTAATTCCAGAATGACTCCCAGAGGGCCCGGCTCCCACAGCCCCGTGCGAGGACCCCCCTCCAGAGACAGCAGCCCCCATGTCGTCACCCTCGGCTCCACTCGCCACTTCGGGCTGACCGGCAGCCGCCCGCTGGCACTCTGCGTCTGAGTTTCTGTTACGCACAGGAAGCCGGCAGTTGGGTCTTATTTTTCTTCTTCTTTTTTCTTCCCTATGTGGTGTGTGTCGCTGCAGCAGAGTGTGACACTAAAACCCAGCTCCCTGCTCTTCCTCTCACCAAGGACTTCCTCTCTTGGTCAAGCTTCAGCAGCTACGTGAAGGTGTGACAGGTTGGGCTTCTGTTTTTTTTTTTTTTCCCCACCTAGGAGTTTCAGAACTTTTTGGCCACCATCATTTTGAAAGATAAAATGAAGACAAGAAACTAGTTACAATGTTGCTGCGAGTTCTTGGACTGTTCCCTTGGGGTCAAGAAAGGTGCCTGAGGCCGGCTGTGACTGACACGTCAAGCCACGTCTCACACGGGAAGCTGTGAACGGCCTGCCTGGCCACTTCTCCTCCGTAGGTTTGGCCGTTTACTGGAATTTTACCGTTGTGTTGTTGTCATTCTTCTACCTGGATCTTGTCTCCTGGGATCTAAGACACGTGTATCTGAAGAACTGTCGTGAACTTCGGCAGCCCATTCGGCTGTCAGCGTGTGGCTTTGTGAGGACCCGCAGTCATGGGGAACGCTGCGGGGAGCATGGAGGTACCCCTGGGGACAGAGCCCAGGACCATGAGGGCGAGTTTACCCCAGGCGGTCCCACAGAAGCAGCCCGCCCCCCCGAGGTCGCCCATGCCCCCAGAGGATGAGCTGGAGGAGCGTTTCAGTGCGGTGCTGGTGAGTGTGCGGGGCCCACGGAGAGGAACAGGCGTGCTTATGCACTCACACATGTGTGGCCGCAGTGTCACAATCGGCCGCCGGCACTGTGGTTTGAAGGGTCCATTGTATTAAAACCTGTAGAGTCTGAATTTGTGAAAGTGAGAGTTCATGCTTGATTTCTGAGCAACATCCTGGCTTTATGTGAGATTCAGTACTCTCGTAAGAATGCTTCAACTCATATCTCTAAAGAGTATGACTCGACACACCAACTTAAAAATTATGCTCCAGGGGATCATGACATTAAGTCATTCCCCTTTTCCAAAAAGTGTAATTGAAACGACCATTTTCAAACAGCAGATTTTTTTCCCACTTTCATGTTTTGTACAAAGTAATTGCTCGTTCTCGCGGATCAAATATTTTTTGCCGCAGTAGTTTGCAATTACCTCATTGCAGAATCTAAGGAATGTTAGAATTGATCTTCATCTGCATTTTTTGGGTGTTTCTCACAGTGAGATCACAAAGAAACCTGTGATGCTCGAAGTTCTGGCTGGACATACCTGAGCTTCCTGTTTTTCCTTAATGCCAGTGGCACTGCCTCTCTATCAACACTTTTGAAACACTGTAGTATTATCACTGTGAGAGATATAGGAATGTGCATACGTATCAGACTAAATACCTACAACTGTAAAGACATTACTTTTTTGAGGGTATTGCATAAGCTTTCATGTTGCTTGAAGGTCTTAAAATGTTGCTTTGTGTCATGTTGTGTTAAACCTCAGTATGCGGGCTATGGATTCAAACTTAGAAGGTCACAGATTCAAAGGCCATGGCCGACACTGATCATATCCCAGAATTCCTGCGCTCCAGCTGAATCTTCACTCTCACCCGTTTGTGTGTTTCCTAGAAGAGTAAGATGGGATAAGACAACATTCCTCTGTATTTATATTCAAACTTGTATGACAGGCAAAGTGAAAGACCATTATCATAGCTGAGCACCATCCCTTTACTGGAGGAAGTGTCCAGCAGTAAAATATAAGTGTGTCACACTCTGTAGATATGGTTTGGAAAATCCCTTTGTGTCATAATTATTTTTTAAATGAAAGTGCTCAGGGTGTTGTGGGCGGGGGACGCCGCTGAAGTGGGGTGGGGGGAGTGGGTGGCTGAGCAGCTGGTCTGCAACAGGTGGGCCCCCCCATGTTAAAAGCTGAAGCTGGTTTCAAACTGTCATTTTCAGAAGAATTTAATTACTGTAAATAAGCTTTGCATTGCTATATGTCACAGTGAAATCAGTTAGAGCAAAGATAACAGCTCTTGAGTCATGGAAGAATTTTACAATTCCCCTTGAATTTTGTTTCATATTGCTTATTTGGTTTATATATATATGTATATATATTTCTTTTGCTGTAGTAAAGCTACAATACAGACATTCTCTATTCATGAAGGCTGATTTGCATGGATTTCAGTTAGAAATTCAAATTTCATACTGGCTTTCAACACACTGCTGGTTCTTCCTGTGAATTTTCTCTGTTCTTTGAACTGTTTTTGATCTCAATATTCCTCAAATATCCATTTGAGATGTTCCCTGAAATGAAGATTATGATGTATATTGGAAAGAAAACAGAGCACTTCTATTAGAATTTTTTTTTATACAGGGAAAAAATAGCAGGATGGAACACGTACAGCTCGCTATTCTTTGGAGTTGATGTTGTAACTTCTATCAGATGTCATGACTTCCTTCTCATGAGGATGTAACTTTTTCTAAATTCGGGGTTGTTTTGGACATCAGAGCATAACTCGCTTGAAAAATCCGCCCCGGCACTGCCAGCAAACCAATGAATTCCCTTTTGGGACATTGTCAGGTGGTGACTTGGTGTCCCCACGAATAGTGTAGAGATGCTTGCTGTGGAAAACCTGCAGTTTGCAAACAGCATTGCCTGTCTATTATCCATAGGTCCACAGTGTAAAGTCAGGTGCTGAATGACCCTGAGTGAGTCAGTTTTTCTGTAGCACACAGAGAGGAAGGAACCTGTCACATGGTCAGGCCCACCATTCTTACTCATACCCTGTGTATTATACGGGCCTAGGCTTGCCTACCAACACGAACCGTAAAGCGAGTCCCCCGCATATACCATCACGCGTGATTTGGTGCATCCTGTAAGGATCCTGCTCTTTCTCTCCTCTCACCTGGTGTCTCTCATTCTTTTTCTCGGAAGCCTTTGCATGCCCTGCCGTTTTTGTTTTTTTTTCTTCTCATCTCTGCCTATGTTCTGTCTGTCTTGCCTTTTGATTGACAGCACGGTAGATAGTGCTCTAATACTAGAGAGGCCAGGGGATTCCCCACTTTGCCTATTACCAGCTCCTGCTGACTTGCTGAAATGTCTACATTCAGAGTTGGACCTCTTTATAGTGTAGGGTAGTTTCACTGTCACTCTGTGCGTTTTTCTCCTCCCATGAACGCCGCCGTTACCAATCATACCAGTGGCATTGCTGAGCAGTGCCTGGTCTCACAGGCTACTTTGAAATAAATTGTTATGAGGTACATTATCTCATCTTTAAGAAAAAAGCATTGGTGAAACAATGAACAATGAAATAGCTTTGGGGTCCTGCGCATAATTCTGGTATTGTAATGACAGTGGGGCTCACAGGACGCACAGATATGAAAGCCACTCAAACTGTGACTCCATATTATCAGTACTGCAAATGCGCTCTGATACCCATAGAATACTGGCCTTTATAAAGGCTCTATCTAGCATTAGTCTGAACCATCTGCTGCAAGCCAGAGTGACAGCAGGGTCACCAACTCTCATACATGTGGCGTGACACTCACGCTTTCAGACTCTCACGCTCGCGCAAGAAATCTATAGTATTCCATTATAAACCTAACATTATAATGGAATATTATACATCATGAAAAGCAATGGAGTAGTTTGCAAACCGTTCTGATTATTTACAAGGTGAAATACATGTAAACGTGTGTGCAGACGTGTCTCGCATTGAAAATCTCATGGCAGCCAGCTGAGCAAAGCTGGCAACCCTGACAAACTGAAGGTAAAAGTTACCTTGAGGAACCCCCCCCCCCCAATTACAGCTAAAAATCAAATATTTGGATTAAAAATATTTTAAATTGGAAAAAATGCTATCATTACTGCCAATAGTTTGTAGGTGCAGATAAAGGTTGAAGTGAATCCAGCAGAGCGTGGAAGTGCAGGTTAGGCCTGCTGGGTGGACCGTGGACTGCAGAGGAGGTCTAGGAGCCCTTCAGCCGGTGCGGGTGACCTGTGACACGTGTTATTAACGGCTCTCCGGTGGCTGAGCACCGAGGACTCGTGCTGCTCTACTGATGCAGCGAGACGGCTGATCCTCACTCTGGGCAGCCCCTCCGTGCTGATCTGCTTAATTATCACCCGACAGCCTCACTGATACACAGCGCAGGGGCTACTTTGCTATGCATCCTGCCCACCAGCCCTCCCCGACCTGACAATTGAGGATGCTGGAGCATTTAGGCATGACTGTGTGTATGTGTGTAGCTTTGGGGTCGGGGCGGACATTGGCACCCATTTCTTCTGACACAGCAGGATTCTTAAGTGAAGCATCTCATTCTGCTCTTGCTGCTGTGTGGCTCTAAAGATAGCTCACTCCACCGAGG
>JABFEB020000092.1:14802629-14814039 GCA_019775895.2 Stomatorhinus ivindoensis | reverse complement strand
CTAATGTTTATCAGTCCATTACAGAAAATAATGAACTTTATCACAATATGCTAATTTTTTGAGAAGGACCTGTATAGTTTTCCTGCCCCCCATCTCCATTCAGTAAGTATGGATGCGTTCGACTTGGGCTTAGGTCTGTCTGCAGCCGACGTGACGTGGAGCGAGATCTGCCAGCGGCTGCAGGGATGGAGTGTAAAATGACTGCAGCCAAGAAAACTTCTATACTTCTTTTACAATAACCAACTCCTGATCCAAACTGTTAGCAGTGAAAAAATAATCTATTGTGTATGGTGGCCCTGTGTAAAAAGATAGCTGCCAGGGAAAAAATCAAATACATTTATTCCTAGGATTCAACGTTTTTATTGTCATGAACAGAGTACAATGCAATTCTTACTTGAATGCGTTCTTCACAGACTAGACGATTAAACAAATAAAGCGGAACAACATTACAGTAACTGACGTGTACTATTACAACATTTATTTAATTTATTTAAACTTTGTTTTACCATGTAAATTAACTGAAAACCAGTTTTCACTGCTTTACGTGCTTTTCGGGAGAAAATGCTGATAACGCGTTGAAACTGCTTGGGATACAAATCTCACGTGCGTGGCTAAAATCTTCAGCCAATAAGGGCAAAATTCGTCAGGGAGGCGCACGATCTGTCTTAAGTTGTCTTGCTCTCGCGAGGTTTTTGTACCATGTGACATAGCGACGTGTAGTGACGTTATGTAGCGCCGGCTGAAGTCGGACAAAAAAATCTAACCATGATGCATTGATTTTAGCCAGCACTGTAAGCGGCACATTGAAATCCAACGCACCATATATCACAAGGTTGAAGGAGAGTCATCTCATAGAGGAGATTGCTGTGATGCAGTCTCACTTTATCTTTCAATCCCTTTTATAGACTCAGCTCAACATACTACCTACTGTAGCAATACTGAATTGACCTTAATATTGATTAAATTTCACAGCTCAAAGGCAATGCTGGAACTCAACAATGCTGGCTTGAACTATTTCATCATGAGGCCGTGGGACTAACTTTCTACTCGTAGAAAGAGCCTTCTACTTGTAGCACATCTGTACACAAAGCTGGGACCTAGAAATTATGGTTTCTCTGAATATCTAAAGTGGTAAGAGATGATTTGCAAAATCCCTATTAACATATTCTATGCAGTAAAAATTAACATAAAAAAATTTGCAGTAAATAATATGTCTTTCATTTTTAATTTTTATCCATAGCTAGAAGGAAAATACATTCTGAATTCACTTGTTTCAGAAATTGTCAAGACCAAATTTTTTTCCATAAAAAAGTCTTTTTAAAAACCCCGCTCTGCCATCTCAGATGAATATACACTGTTGGGTTGTTGATAGTATAAACAATGAGATTAAGAATATTCTGGTCTGAACTGGGGTATTGTTGTGTTCTTGTTAATTAATAATTCACCATGAGTGTGATATAGATGTTTCAGTACAAGGCCTTCATCAGTATGTGCTTTTCAAGTATTTTCTTTAAACTTTCTTGCCATGACCAAAACTAATTATGAAAATGTCCAGTTAAACTATCAGTTAAAAACCAAGGGTATTCAACTAAAATTTAAAGAGGTCCAGTATGAGAAAATTTCTTGAAGCAAAGGTCCAGAAGTTCATAATTTCTAACTATATAGTGTGATGTATATTTAAGTAGCCCATTAGTTGTATCAACATTGCATGTGATCAGTACCTGACTGTCAAATCAAATTAATTCAGTACAATTCAAAAAGGTTTTGACAATATTTATTGTCACGTGGCATAGAACTATAATGGAATAATATAGATGTGTCGTAAGATTTCCAGCATGAGTCTGAAAGCGTGAGTGTCATGCCAGATACTTTGATTTGGTAGCCATGAAAACGTACATTTTTTGTTTCACCTGAGTTTATTTGTATAACAGATAACATTATTTTATACACAAAAAGCAGAAACTTCAACAAACATGAAACCAACAATAAACTATGTCTATCTAACATGTTGTATACTGTATTGGAAAACTTTTCAGCTGTATGATTTCAGGACAGAACAATGACTCTGTTAGGAACATTGCGGCTTTTTGGTTGCGGATGGTAGCTTCGCTGCTGCTATTAACAGTAATGGCACATTAGCCCAGATAAAGAGCTGCATAAGCTAAACTACATCTTGCTTGGAGGTTAAAGGCGTTTGACGTTCATTGGCGTGGAAAACGGCAGTTCTACTGCTAAACCACTACTGAAAAGACGACAAACGCTGTGCTAGTTAAAATAGAAGCGTCCCATCAAGTTTGAAATAATAACTTAATGTTTTGGCTATCGGTCCAGGTCCTTATTGGACAGCTTCTGGGTCCGGACCTGGCACGCGGTCCACCTGTTAGTGACCTCTGTTATAAACCATAAAATCCAGTAATCCATAGTGTACGCCTGTGATGACTGATGACGGTATTCCGTTTCCCAATCCAGAACTCAATGAACCTGCCACCAGACAAGGTGAAGCTCCTTTGCCAGTATGACAACGAAAAGAAGTGGGAACTCATCTGCGACCAGGTGAGGAGCAGAAGATGCCCACCAGAAATGGGTTTGAGCTCAAACAGCAGTTTGCGGAGCTGTCTGTAATTGACACATGAAGAATGTGACCCACCATGCCATCGTGAAATCATCACTTGAGTGTCAGCATGTCTGCCCATGTTGCCAATGTGTGCATCCTTGTGCATGTACCCTTGTGGTTGCCACAAAGCCTGCCTCATGTTGTGTGCCTCATAAATATTTTAAATTGCCATGGTAACTGCAGTAAGCCAGCTGACTACCTGTGGCACAAACAGTGGTGTCACATATGCACTGTCACCGTGGAAACACATGCGGGCAATATTTTGGCTAGTGTTTCCTCAACTGTAGCTGTCAAGAAGATGATTGCGTTTGCACACGGCTGAATATTTATGACTGCAGAGGGGCTGTGAGGCTTCCTGTTGTGTCTGACCTCATGCCATGGTCGTTTCTGAGATGGGCTGAATAGCTAAATAAGCAAACGTGAGAAATAAACACATATGTTTATTCCAGTATGAGAGTGAATAGCTTACCACTTCATTGCTGACACATCAATGTAAAAAAAATCAGTTT
The DNA here is from genome assembly GCA_019775895.2 of Stomatorhinus ivindoensis. Lineage (NCBI taxonomy): Eukaryota > Metazoa > Chordata > Actinopteri > Osteoglossiformes > Mormyridae > Stomatorhinus > Stomatorhinus ivindoensis. The sequence goes on along the minus strand of JABFEB020000092.1, from coordinate 14,810,916 downwards.
TCAACAAATAATAAAGTGACAAACACAATATCTCCATGAAATGGCAATACTACTTCAGCTGACTACACGTTTGTGGTTATCTCCCCTTGGCAACAGGAACGTTTCCAGGTGAAGAACCCACCCTCAACATACCTGCTAAAACTGAAAAGCTACCTGGACCAAGGAGTCACTCGGAAGGTAGGTCCCCCTCTTTGCTCAACACATATGGGAAAACTCCCCCATGTTAAAGACTATCATTCTGAGTATGTTCTGGGTATCAATAGCAATTTCAAAAGTTATTTCAATACCTCAAATACCTCAAACACATAATGGACCCATAATAGAGATTTCTCTCTGGAAGTTAATTAGTTGATGTTAGTCTCTGGACTGACAGTTTTAAAATAACTCTTCCGCAAATTGGACTACTGGGTGTTTTCTAGACTTGCTTTGGGTAGAGACCAGTAAACTCTATTGTGCTATTTTTAGTTAAGCTTACATGCTTAAATAATAGCAGATTGTGGTGATATATATCAACAAGTAAACAGAAGAGCAAATTTCCAAAACATACTCAGTCTGTTTCTTGTTTTTGAGATAAGATCACCAATGACCTAGAGTCAGTCACTCATTTCATCATATGTTAAAGTATTGTAATCTAATAAAGAATTTTCATTACATTTCCAAAATTCACTAAGTTAATATACATTTTTCTCAAAAATGTATCCCCTTAGACTGTGTGAGTTTTGGAAATTTGCGTTTCAACTGTGTCATGAATTATTCTAAGGATACCTTTAAAGAAAATATTCAGTTGCAAAACATATTTTGTAAGAATGTGTTTCATGAATGTCTTTCATGCTGTAATATCAAGCTAATCTCCAGCTAATCAAAATCCTGATTGTGATTTTTTTAGCTGGTTAATATGGAGAGAAACAGATATGAGTATAATATTATTAATTTATTTTTTAAAAAACTTTTTACAGAATTAGTACTGATTGTAATAAACTTTCCTTTGAAACTATAACTCTTGGCTTATACTTCTGTAAATTTCCTTTAGAACTTTTTAAAAGGAAATGTTCTGACAATCCAAATAACTGACATCTGTTCCATCAGTTTAAAAGGCGCTCCCAGGAGTCCACCCAAGTCCTAAGGGAGCTGGAGATTTCTCTGCGGACCAATCACATCGGGTGAAGACCTCCTGAAACACTCAATGCATCAGATTGCTGCCTTGCACCAATGAGATGGTTTTACAGTTGGTTTTCCATGTTCCAGTATCACAGCTACGGGCTTCTACAGATTAACTCAAATCTCAGTGGAGACTAGAACCACAGAGGAACACTAAATATCACATCATGCATACTAAGAAAACATGTTACATGTTAGTTTATTCCGATGAATCTTTCCTGGCCACGTATGATGTCTTACTGTGGATCCTCTCTCCCTTAGCTGGGCTGAGGAGTTTCTCAATGAAAAGAACAGAGGTCTGGATATGCTAGTGGATTACCTGTCCTGCGCCCAGTCTGCTGTCACGTAAGTACTAGTCTCAGTAGGGTTAACCTCATGCAGGGTCTTGCCATGTTTTAACTATCGTACACACCGGCATGATTAAATGGCTGTGTGCAGCAATAGAGGCCTTGTCAAGGAGAATGTGACCGTCTAGCAGTTTTCACCGCTGTGACAATGTGCTGCAGGCGTGACATGGACAATGCAGATAATGGGACTCTCCCAGGGGACAGAGGAGAAAAAATGACAGAGGTGCTATCCAAGAGTGCTACCAGCTCCCCCACCCACAGTGCCCCCAGGGCCACGCGTACTCTGGCCATCCGGTGAGTGTCCCCCCCCCCACCCTGCCGTGATACCTGCCCATGCTTTCGGAGGGCTATCCTGCTGAGGAAAGGCATGCTCAGTCTTGGCTCTCCGACAGGTGTCTGTATGCTGCACTGCCTTGGCATGTTAATGATGGGGAGGTCCGGTCGCCTCATTGCACCATGACACCTAGGGCCCGAGCAAACGGGCATTTTCCTAGTATACCACTTGTTCAAAGTATTTTAAGGAAGCAAAAATTCAAATGACTGGTAATATGTAATTGAGGAAATTGTTAAAGTTAAACAGACGTAATAAAAATCTGATATTTTGACTCTGTGGGGAGGTCCCCACAAAGATTTGTGAATGCAGTCAAAATACTAATACTAATATGCTAAATGCTAATACTAAATATTCTTTGGTTACTTGTGGTTAAGGTTAAGGGGTGGGTAGGGGTTATCATATTGGGATTGGAGTTTTCCCCATAGAACGTAATGGAGAGTCACCACAAAGATATAATTACAAATCTTTGTGTGTGTGTGTCCAAAGTATGGTAAAACCTCATACTTCCTTACATTTGGGGAGATTTTCTCAGGTCCCCACAAGGATAACCTCAAATTTATACAAATCTGTGAACGTAATCAAAAATGTAAAAATGCCAGAAATCTTGTATTTGGGTTGGTTACTTATGGTTAAGGTTTGAATGGGTAGGGGTTAAGGGTGTTGTGATTGGGATTAGGGTTTTTCCCATAGAAATGAATGGACGGTCCCCATTTAGATAGGTATGTGGATGTGTGTGTGTGTGTGTGTGTGTGTGTGTGTGCGTGTGTGTGTGTGCGCGCATGCTGGTGCTCAGGTGTATGATGGGAATCTGAGTGGAGAACCTGCTGCTCTTCATATAGACATTGCTGCACAAATAATACAGATGCTCCACATTCCTTTAGCACCGAAACCTGCTGCAAAGATATTCAAACTGCGTGAGACCTTCATAGATTTTTTTTCGGATCAGCATTTCTGAGACAGAGAGCTGACGTAGCATTAAGCCTGGTACTGGCAGTTAAAGAGATCTTATCTGAGGATCCACGTGGCCTGACAAGACCTTTAAAACAGGATAAAACAAATAGAATCTTAACAATATAATTGATCCACTAACACTGAACTCACTCACTAATCTGTCTCTGTGGCCCCATCTGTCCTTCTATCCCTCTGTCCTCCTCTATATCTCCACCTTTTTTGGCAGCTTCAACTCCCTGCACAGCAGGAGGACCCTGAGGAGCTCACGCATCATCAGCCAGAAGGATGACGTCCATGTCTGCATCATGTGCTTGCGTGCTATAATGAATTATCAGGTACTGTGGGCTGTCTGTGTCTTCCTGTTGACCAGTAACTCTTTGTCTGGCCACCACATGCTTATTATACCTGATTCATCAATCACTGATATTCTCTTTAGATTAGCTTTATTTGTTTGGGTCTTCAAGTGACACGCCTGATTTAATAAGATTCGAATCACACTAATTTACAGTTCACTCAGTAGCAGCTGGTATGCTAAGCAGGCTGGACAATGTGTAGCTGGGTTTTGAGAGATGCACTCTGTCACTCTTCCTTTCCTTTTCGCTTTATCTTGATCCCCTGAACATGTAAACAGTTTGCCAACAAATCAGTAAATGTGGCTGCGCCTTGCCGAGGTTAAAGAAGCACAATCTCATACTTCTGACACTGGTGTCAGATTGCACTGAAAAACACTGAGGTGCTCTGCTTGTAATTTTTAAGGGTGTAACTAAGATTGGGTGCCCATGTGGGAATTGAACTTTCGCTATACTATTGAAGAGTGGAGTCTGTTATTTGTGAACATAAAGCCTTTCTGACAGCACCGGTGTCTCTCCGCAGTCTGGCTTCAACCTGGTGATGACCCACCCGCGGTGCGTCAACGAGATCACACTCAGCCTCAACAACAAGAGTCCAAGGTGAGGCAAAGTGCATGGTCCTGCCAGAGGAAACCCCTTGGTTCCTCCCCAGACCGGCCTCTTCTCTTCTCTCTGTGTGCCCTTATTTCCTCTGCTGGAGGGAATTATCTAGTGTACATTTGTGTATTTTGCACAGTTTTATGGAGAATGATTTCAGATAGTAAGGCTCCAAGGCCTCTTGGCCAAAACTGGGGTGATCTGATACCTTTATCTGGCTGTATCACTCTCTTCCGCCTGTCTACAGTTAACTTTCTGTTCCTCCTGCTTCAGCAGTATGATGCTCTCTTCCCTTTTTCATTAAGGAAATCCCCTAACTCCTGGATTCTCAGTTTTCGTCTCGCCACTGCCTGCAGTATCTCACCATTAACATTACTGGGAGCACATTTTCCACCTCCCCTGACCTGCTGCAGTGTGATTGGTCTCATGTGCCCTGCAGGACGAAGGCTCTTGTGCTCGAGCTGCTGGCTGCGGTGTGCCTCGTGAGGGGAGGACATGACATCATCCTCAGAGCCTTCGATAACTTCAAAGAGGTCAGAAAGCTTTTCATTCACCTCGCAGCCCAGTCTGGCCCCTCTTCTAAACCCTGCACCCTTTCCCAGGAAGTAGGGTGCTGGGGACTGGATTCCTCAAATCACTGCACCCCCTTTGAGACATTGATGCAATCCACCCATTGCAAGCACTATGGTTTACTGTTCATAGTTTTTCTCCTTGCATCATCTGCTCTGTCAACATTCTTGCTTGATTGTATTTTCAGTAGGCTTGTCTCCTTCCCCCTTTCTGTGGTTCTGCATGGACCACGGAAGCCGCATTTCTACATCTAGCGGCTGCTCCGGCTGTCCAGACAACTGCTACAAACTGCACAGCACTCAATAATGCGCAACATGCTGAACTTGACATCTGACCACACTTTGGAGTGATCTCCACCATGGTTCCACTGGGAACTCATGCTAGCTGGGAATGCTATAAATTAATCATGTCCGGAATGATCAGGGAAGCCGGAACTTGTACGTCTTTCCATGTATACATACTGCAACTACCTAAAAACTTCTTCGGAGAGACAGTAGGCATTCAAAACCTGTTGCCTCTTTTGACAGACAAAACATTTTGCATGTGACAGCTTTTTCACTGCAGTGCCATGTGGGTATTGTTTGGGTACTGGCTGGCGGGTGGAAACGCTGCATTATTTAGAGTGTAATGTGGCTGTATGGATGAGACAGAGCAGGCACTTCTGTAAAGATGTATGTGGGGGTGTTTCCTGTGCTGTGTTAAACCCTGAGGCTTATTCAGGACCTTGTGAAGGAGATTCCATCCCCTTACCCATCACTCACTAGCATAACCATTCATCCCACTGCATGCCAGTGACATACAGTGTAATGTGATTGTGTGTAAATACACGCAAACCATATAATAATTTAACCCCATCAGTTTCTTGGCCAGGCTTGTTAAGGGGATGATAACAAGGAATTCTGATGATTCCAAGGATCTTCCAGGTTCCATCTTAAAACTATAATAGATGGAATTAGATTGTCTGTGTTGCAGCAGTACAAAATGAAAAACAGCATTGGAATCAATATTTCATGAGCCATGAGTGTGCATTATGTGTTAGGGATTTCATAAGCAGTTGTACCTGGGATTTGCTGCCATCTTGTGACCACCTTGATAATTGCATGCCGGTTTTGTATGTTTTTCAGGTATGTGGTGAGAAGAACCGCTTCGAGAAGCTCATGGAGTATTTCACAAATGAAGACAGCAACATAGACTTCATGGTAAGAAATTTCAAGCCAGACATTTTTTAAGTAAGCAAACATTAACAAAAGGCAAGACATTAAAAATCAGTGGTGAAGACAACAGGCATCACTTAAATTGTAGGACTTGCTGTTGTGAAAGAAGTATACGTGTTAGAGGGATGGGAGGACAGGGTAGGGAGAAGCAGAGGAAAAAATACAAAGCCTTTCTGACATCAGCGCAAGGGGAAAAGGGGAAGAGAAAGAGCAGGTTGTTAGGGCTTGGGCACCTTCCCTGGGGGTCAAAGGACACAAGATCACAGGTAATCACTGGGGGTATGTTATGGCTGCACTGAAAGAGCATGGGCACCATCTGATTCACCCGCCAAGGGGAGTCCAGTCCCACATACAGTTTTGTGACATGCTGCAGTGATTGTAAGTGCCTTCCCCCCATTCCCATACAGGTTGCGTGTATGCAGTTCATCAACATTGTTGTTCACTCAGTGGAGAACATGAACTTCCGTGTGCACCTGCAATATGAGTTCACCAACCATGGCTTAGATGAGTACTTGGAGGTGAGCGCCCGTGTCAATGTCTACGGTATGATATCCAAACTGTAGGATTGTAGAATCTGACAGCATGTTCTATGAATCCACAGAATACTTCTGCAGGTGATCTACCTGTATGTTTATCTCTCTGTCTCCAAGCAGAAGCTGAAGTTCACGGAGAGTGACAAGCTGCTGGTGCAGATCCAGGCCTACCTGGACAACGTGTTTGACGTGGGAGCATTGCTGGAGGATGCCGAGGCCAAGAACACTCTGCTGGAGCACGTGGAGGAACTTCAGGATGTCAATGCCCAGGTGACATAGATGGACTCATGCGTGTGCAGGCGTGTAGAGATCCTGAGGTCTGTCATGCTGCGTTTCATAGGACCTTCAAGCCTGGCTGACTGTATAAGGCTTCCTGCATTTTAGCTCAGCACCAGGATGCAGAAGAGTGAGGTGGAGGCCATGGAAAAAGTGGCAGAGCTGGAGAAGCAGCTGATCCAGGCTACCAAGGAGGTAGAGATGCTAAAGGTAAAGGCTGAGCTCAGCAGATTTCAGTGTGCATAACTCTATTTAATCGTGTTACCATGTTAATAGTACATGGTCTAGGAAAGGCACTGTTTAATCAAACGATGGCTGACAGTGTCATTGAATATGTACGATACACCAGTAGGTCTGTGCTTTGTGATTTATAGGAAAGTCTCCGCGAGTCGTGTGCACAGGTTACATTCCTGCAGCAACGTGAACGAGAGAGGGAGCTCGACCGGGAGAGGGAGAAGGACCGCGAAAGGGACCACAAGCAATCCTCCCAGATCTCCTCAGATCTGGAGATGAAGGTCCAGGAGCTGCAGGACAAAGGGCTGATCCGCTTGGAGCGCTCAGCCTCCGGGAAGCTGGCCATCCACTTGGTGCCTGTCACCATAAGTCAGTCTGTTCCTGAGCCTGCCTCTCATTCTGGCCAGGCTCTGCCCACCACTGAAACAGGTCAGCCACCAACTGCATTCATTGTTCAGATCGTTTTATGAGGTCCTGTACACAGTTTAAAATAATTAACACCACAGACGACTGCACGTGTTATCAAAGACTTCAAACAACAAAAAATACTCAACACCTGTACAAATGTCACTGATTGTATTGGGCTCCAGTCAGGGTCTATGAATCATATTAATTATACCAAATGTAAAAATATTCTGCCTTGTTTTTGTTTTCTAAAGATTCACCAGCACCCATGACCCTGAGTGACAGTCTAGTAGCCCTACCTCCTCCTCCACCACCTCCCCTTCCTGGAGCAGAAGGACTCCATGTGCAGGGTCTGACTCCACCTCCTGCACCCCCCCTGCCGAATTCAAGCATCCCGCCTCCGCCCCCACCTCCACCACTGGGTAGCGCTCCGCCTCCTGCACCTGGATGTGGCCCTCCACCTCCGCCACCGCTGGGAGATCTTCCTAGCACTCCAGGTAGGTGCAGCATAATTTCCTTTCGGTGATGTTCTAACTCTCGTACACAGTCTGACTTAAGCATCAGAATAAAGCTGACATTAGATACCTTTAGTATCTGTTCTCCCTCGCAACCTCCACAGGAACTAAGTGTAAGAAGACCATCCAAACTAAGTACCGCATGCCTCTGCTAAACTGGCAGGCCCTCAAGCCCACCCAGGTGGCCGGCACCGTCTTCAACGAGCTGGATGACGAGAAGGTGCTTGGGGTAAGGCCCGTTCTCTCACTCCCTTTCACAGCCCTCTTCTAACTGCCATCATTGCTATACCTTGTCCTGAAATATGGCAGCTTGACAGTATTTCCCCTGTGCCTCTACTTGCCTATGGTAGGAGCTGGACATGTATATTTTTGAAGAGCAGTTTAAGACCAAGGCCCAGGGTTCCCCAATGGAGCTGAGCACCCTGAAGAAGAAGGTGTCCCAGAAGGCACCCAGCAAGGTGTCTCTCATTGAGCCGAACCGGGCCAAGAACCTGGCCATCACCCTGCGCAAAGGGGGCATGAGCGCCGGGGAGATCTGCACCGCCATAGAAACGTACGGACACCATGTTTCTGCTGGCATATCATTAATTGTTCTCAGCTGTGAAACTTAACAATGCTTGTTATTAAGGGCAGCTCCCCTATTTATTTATGAATGAGAGGGAATGTTGCTAAAACTGGCAACTACTTTGTCAGTTTACTCTTGCACATTCTCTCTAACCATATTCAGTTCATCTCCCATCTCCAAACCTCCATCGCCTTGTTCATCTCCCATCTCCAAACCTCCATCGCCTTGTTCATCTCCC
>JABFEB020000092.1:14781386-14792136 GCA_019775895.2 Stomatorhinus ivindoensis | reverse complement strand
CCGCACGTTTGATAAATCCGGATTTTTTTGTACGTATGAACATTCTAAATTTCATTCGTAGGATAGAATTTAGGACACTTTCTACGAACTGTTGATAAATGAAGCCCCAGGTCTTATCGGAATGTCATAACGAGGAAAGGTTAGTTGAGCTAAATCTGTTCAGCCTCAAGCAAAGGAGACTGATGGGGGCCATCCAGGTCTATAAGATTCTGGTTTGGATGCTGTTCAAACAAATGGTTACTTCAGCATTAGCTCAAATACAATATCTCGTGGCCATAGATGGAAATTAGCAGGAGAACATTTCAAACTAGATTTAAGGAAGCACTTCTTTACACAGCGTGTAGTCAGAGTATGGAATTGTCTTCCTGATAACGTAGTGCAATCTGAATCCTTGGGTTCCTTTAAATCAGAGCTAGATAAGTTTTTAACAACTCTGAGCTATTTAGTTCTCCCCAAGCGAGCTTGATGGGCCGAATGGCCTCCTCTTGTTTGTATAGTTCTTATGTTCTTGTTGCATTTTTACTAGTTATAATATGAACTGTGGATATCTGTAATGACATTTTTACTATTCGCAATGTATTTTTGGATATTCAAAATTACATTATATATGGAATGTTTTTTTTCCTTTTGGATATCTGAAATTAAAATTATGACTATTAACAATTGGATTGTAGGTATCTGAAATGGGAGTTTTTCCTGGTAAGAATTCAACTTTGGATATCCAGAATGAATATTCTGGATATCTGAAATGTAACTGTGGATATCTGTAATTGAAAGCCCAATAAACATGAATGGCAAAAATGACTTAATTTCTCCTAGGAAGAATGACGTTGTAGATATCTGAAATGACAATTGTGGATAGGAAGAATGTCATTGTGGATATCTGAAATGCTCTTTTTGACTAGGAAGAACTGAATTACGGATACCTACAATACATGTCCAAACTGTAAAAAAATATCCGTAATTATACAGGACAATGTACTGTAAGTTCATTACGGAAATATATTCTTAAACAATATTCACTAGACTTTTCCTTTATTCTCTGTTTCGCATTGAATTCTGGGTACTGAATTCGAAAAACCTCCCGTGTTGTCACTTCTGTGGTAAAATACCAGTTTTCTTCTAGTTTAGCATGTTCATGACGTCAACTATCTTTTAATAATATTTTACAAACTATTTAATCTGCGTAGATAGTGTAAATGAAAAGATAATGTCCTTTAAGTGAGTTATGCTTGTTCAGTGTCAACATTTGTTATAGTATTACTATTTTGTACATAATTAGCCTTTTATGCTGCTTGTTTCCTCGTGCGTTTTGTTTGAATTGGCTTGTGCGCCAAACTCCAGTCGGGATCAACGCAGGTTGTCATGAAATGGATGGGTAATCCATTTTGGTTTCGCTGATTATCTTAACTGTGACTGCAAGCAGTTATAATTGGTATATTTCTTGTAACCCCAAACGGATTGTTAACCATGACGTCCATTTGTGCTATGTTGTTTTAGGTGTGTGTCGGTTACAGAATATGTGATCTCACAGGCTCTACAATCAGTAATGGAAGCTGTATAAATGTTTTACTAGAGGAGTGGCCATACCTTTTTGAGGTGGTCCATCTGTTTGACCACACCAACACCCTCCTTCTTTTCCCTGTACAAAAGAAACTTGTGGAGGAAATCTCCAAAAAAGGTAAAACAATAAAGGACTTCCTCAAGATGAAGGAGGTAGCAACATTGAACAACTACTGCAGCTCATCTCATGTATTGCAAAACATTTCAAAGAATATCCAGAGATACTTATCATCCAAAACAAGGTAGGTAATTTTTCATATTTTATGTTGTTTTTTGACTTGCATAACACTCACAGAAGTGCATGTTTAATTAAATTAAGTAATTTCACTTGAGATACCTAAATCTATATTTAGTAATATCTATTGTAATATTCTACTGATGAGCTTTCTTTTTGTGTTCTTCTTCAGGACTCTGCTGGAATTGTTCCAACCATCCCAACTACCCCTTGTGTCCTTATAATGGGTTCGTAATCCTGACTAATGCTGCCTTATTTGTTCATCACTTTAAGTGTTGTGGTCAGTTCTCCTCTTTTACATGAATAAGTGTACAGATCAAATATAACTGAAGTATTACTTCCTCTGTCACACATGGAAAAAAATAGCATTTAAAATTTTCTATTGAAATGTTCCTAGCCTAGTCTATAACTGTAGAAGTAGTACATTTTGTCTACTCCATTGTCCACTAAACCAAAGCTGTTAGGAATTAATGGAGTTTATATTTAAATCGCTGAAATCGCATTTGCATCCACTATAGTGTATTATTAATAAAACCACGTTTTTGTAATATTTTAGGTGAAGACAGATTCAGGATCTATGCTGACCAGGTGTTTGCCAACAAGCACATCAGCAGCGCTTTGGTAGCCCTGAGTTTCATGTTTTATGTGTGTTATATTTTGAACATAAAATGCCTAAAAGATGCATCGCTAACATTGGAATTCATGCAGAGGTAAATTTCTAAGCATCAAAATACACAGAATAGTGTGCCACTGTAGAATTACACTGTCACCTTCACAAGACAGATTTGTGTTGTGTTAATTAAGGCAAGGCAATATAACCTCAAATCAAAATCACAATTAATTTAACATTTTACCTTGATTATTAGTAATGAACAATTTTTGCTCTCAATATATTTGCTCTCTCAAATTTGATTGACTGAGTTTGTGTCCATTCAGGTTGATAATCAGGTAGAAATCTGTTTCCTGTTGCTTGGTACTGTGGCGCTAATGTATGTCAAAGCAGTTTGCCAAGACGAGCAAGAAGAAGACAATTTGAACATTTTTGTTTAGTATGTGGGTTGTTATAATTATGCTATCATTTTTGTTTGATGAAATCTCACCATTTCTTTAGCCATGGCAACAGTTTGACTCTTCCTTCTTAAATTAGCCTTGTTAACACAGGGAACCATATTAGCGACCTAATTAGAGATAACAATAACACATTTGATTTCTTTGAATATTGTTTCAACATTTACAAAATGTTCAAAATTTACATTTTGTATCTTTTTTTGTAGAATTTTTGTGGACATAATTCCTGAACGACGAACAAAGGCAGTGATGAAGGGGAAAAGAACAGTACAGCTTTCCTCCCAGACTGCTCACATTCCTCCATGAACAGAATGGTTTAGAAAATCCCAGGAATATGTCTGGTAAGTTTTTTTTATTTTGTTTTGTTTTCCCCTCTAAGCTTTTAATCATTATTACTGTCTACATACATATCATGTTATTTGCTAAGTGATTATTTCTATCTCTCCCTCTTATCTTACAGAATTTTCTGACTAGGACAGGGAATCCACTGACAAATCGTCAAACTACATGATTTCTACATCTATTAGTATTTACAGTACTATTAAATATCAGCTACACATGTTCTGGAAATGCATTTGTTGTGAAATGCAGTTTGCATGATTTTCATGTTCTGAATAATTAGCTTGCAAAAAGTCAAGCAATACTATGTTTGTTAGTACAGTACATTACTAATCATGTATAAGCTTCACATGTTCTTGTAATGCATGTTGTTAAATGCACTTTACAGGATTTTCATGTTTTGAAAAAGCTTGCAAAAATCAAACAATACATAATTGCTATATTAGTATTGACAGTAATTATTAAATATGAGCTACATGTCACGCTCCGTCCGTTCCAGCCTCATGTATGCCACGCCCCCCTGCTCCTCATGTGTAACTCCCAATGGAAATCACCTGTTGTGCTTTAGTCTGATTGTGTTTCCCTGGTGCCTTGTCAATTCCTTGTTAGTCCTGTTGTATTTAGTCCGCGTCTGAGTCCATGTCAGTAGATCGGTCATTGTGATGTTTCGTGGCGTTTCCCTGTGTCTCCCTTTGAATAAACCCCGCTTTTGGAGATTCCTGCCTGTCATCGCCTTGTTTACCCGACGCCGCCTACATCCAGGCACGCTTGCTTACGTGAACGTGACACTACACATGCTCTGACATTTGAGACATTTGCTAAATGCAGATTCAGTATTTTTAATGTTTAATCTAATATAATTTGTTTCATGTTGTTATTTTTCATTAAATAATAAAAATTAAATTTTGAATTTAAGTATTGTTGTGCGTCTTTATACAGTGAATTAGTATAAAAATATGTTTTGGCTGAACCCTATATAGTGCTCTTAGCAGAATGTGGTGATTGTTAATAGTCAGATCCATTAAGAAAAATGCCTCCTGGATGCCTCCATGGGGAGGTGTTCTGGGCATGTCCCCCTGGGAGGAGGCCCCGGGGAAGAGCCAGGAGGAAACGCACTGGAGGGACTATTTCCCAGAGAGAGCACTCCACTCTTTTCCAGCTGAGTACCATGGTCTCGGATTTTGAGGTGCGGATTTTCATTCCAGCCGCTTCACACTCAGCTGCAAACTGTTCCAGAAAAGAAAGGCTCTTTCCGGAAGTTGTAGGTTTGAGATTTTATCAATAAAGTCGTATGTATCCCTCAAATAGCTATCGTGGATCAGTGATAAGGTGTTGAGAAAGAAGTAAATATATTCTGCGATGTTGAATGTCTCACTGTCACAGTCTGAAACTATAGACCTCCCTTTAGGAACCTCATGTGAGATGGTCCATGTGTCTGGATCTACATGAATCTGGGGGAGCAAGTAAAATTGTTAGGGATGGGTTTGAACCCATTAAATAAGACTTCTGTTTTGAATTCATGAACCGTTGGCTCTACAGCTCCTGCAGGATTTGGGTAACCCGATTTTGCATTTCCTTATACAAGGAATGGGTTTAGTATATTGCAGTGTATTATTCAATTATCTTTTGGCCTCCAAAGCATACTTGCTGTTTGTCCATTATAATGATATAATAGCCCTTTTGTCTGCTGGTTTAATTACTGATTATTATTATTATTTTTCAATGTGTTAATTGCCACCTGTTGTGGTTTTGATAAATTATCCTTCCTGCTTCTAAGATGCCTTAATTTAGATACTGTTTAATTATTTTTAGTAATTAACTGTTGAATTGGTATTGAGACAAATTCTAATTTTGGGTCCCATTTTGACTTGGATATGAATTGCACCCAGTCCCTAGCCCAGTATGATTTGTAATGATCCAATAGTTTTAGTTTCCTATTAAAACCCTGCACATCCCTCTTAGGATTCACAATGTCGCCCCCTAGTGGCATTGGGATAAAAGACAGACCCTTATTTAAAAGTTCCTCCTCTGGCTTTGTTAGTGTAAAAGACTTAGACAAGTTAATTATTTGTTTATCCTGAGCTCCAGCCTTTAGTTTTTCCTGGGTCGTGTGTGGGGACAGTTCAGTCCGACGTGTCACCTGGTTTACAAGTTTAACTGTTGAATCCAGTAGTCAAACAGAGACTTGGCTGTTTCCTTGGTCCAATGAGTATTATCCCGCGTTTGGGAATGTTGTTGCTGCCACCCTCCAAAGACCCTTGTAATCTTTGGCTGCTTTGGGTTAATATAAAATAATAAAATAATAATCATGTCGTATTGGACCAGTCAGAAGATTTAGGATTCGACTATAGAGCCAGAGAGACCAAATGCACAGGAATAACTCACCACACTTAAAACAGCAATCAGGTAAAACAACTAATTTACTACAATTAATGTGAAGCAAAAGCAATTACAAACTGGCTACACAGGTTGTAAAAAAAAACATATATATATATATGTAAATCATCCTTTGCAACTGTTTGACAAGTCCACTCAGGTCTCCTGTTGCACTAATAAATAATTTAATGTCCTTAATGTCCTCACCACCTTTGATGACATTCGTACCACACTGTAAAATGGGATAGGGTATGTATATGATGAAATCCAAGTGATGTTCTAAATTTGGGGTTCTCTGTATGCAGCTATTGAGGTTCAGTTCCTTGGGCTTCGGCTCGCCATCAATGTGTCCTAGTTCGAATTCTGACTCCCGGTTACACGAAAAAAAAACCTAACCTACAGCATATAATAGGCCAAATATGAGACATTGCGTTTTACAATATTAATCAGAAATAAAATACACTTGTTTAAATACAATACAAAATACTAATATGTGGATGGAAAGGAATATGATGATTTTACAGGAACATTATGGGAGAGTATTGGAAATGTTATTACAAATGGTTAAGGGCTGGGATGAGCAGGAATGGGAAATGGCTTATAAAAATGGGCAGGGAATAGATTCAGGCATAAACTAATGGAAGGGACGGTAGAATGGGCCTAATGCAGAATACTAGGGTCTCTGTTACAAAAGCCATGTTCGGAATGGGAGAAAGTGAGACGTCGAAACTAAAACAAATGCAAAAAATTACTTTACTGCAGGGATCTGATGGCACTCTGCAACAAACAGAGGCAGAGACCCAAAATGAAACTCTTGAGATAAATGACAGGTAATGGTCAATGTTCAATTTCATTATAGTATGGGTAGCCAACTCCCCTCTGTGGGGGCTAAAATGGGGTGTAAAGCTAAAGGAAGCAATCCAAAGAGCATGCAAAGTAATGTCAGTCTTGTGAGTGCAATGGATAGATAGAGATACTTGATGACATTGACATATCTTTGACATTGTTTCTCTAATGGCAGGTACTCCGAAACAAGGAGGGCAAAAACAGGAGGTCCCAATGTCTCAGGAGGGCTCTAAAGTGATGAATGAGTATGTAGAGGAACATAATGTCTAATATCATGCTCAATCTAAGCCCCTCCCTTTAAAGGGGTTAGATGCAATGGAAAAAGTAATAAGGGTACCAACTAGGCACCCGAATACTGAAAGAAAAGGGATGGATTGGACATTGACAGCTGAAAAACCGGTTATTTGTATTGGGGATTCTAATTTGAGTAAAATACCCTACTTCACGGATCCACAAATGAAAGTGGAAAATTTTCTAGGGGCAAAGTTTTATCATATGTCCCAGGTACTTGAGAAAACTAGGCCAAATCCAGATACACAAAAAGTGATTCTAGCACTAGGAATTGATACATAAGGTTCCTGTAAAATCATCATATTCCTTTCCATCCTATTAGTATTACGTATTACCTGCTCTGTCATATGCTCAGTCAGGCATGAGTGTTTTATAAATTGTGTCAGTTTACTTGTCAGCACATACCCTTCAGAAAGGTTTTATTCTGTACTGACATGTTAATTATTTGTTCATGGGGTGTGAACTGAATTATTTTATAATAAGTTTTAGCATTGTTCCTGTCCAAAGCTTTCCAATTTTTTACTACTATTGATTCTAGTAAGTGGGATAGCAAGGGCTGATGCATATGTATAAGTTCCTTTAATGTTTTAAGTTCTATTAAAGTTTGGGTTTTTTAGCTTGACATAAGGTAAAATAATACCCTGCAGTTGTTTTATTGCAGCAGCCACTGTAAAAAGTTATAAATTTACTTTACTTAGAAAAGCCATGGAAACTGATTGCCTCAAAATTCTCAAGGAAATTAGGTCATACTTTTTGACTTGATACTACTTACCTCATCTTTGTAGAGTTAACTTACGTATTTGTAGAGGTTACCATAAAACTTAAGTACCTAAGAAACTAAATTTCAAAAGTTAAGCTAACTTACAGTTTTAAGTTGAGCTTCATAAGCAGAACTCAAACAAAACAGTTATTCTAACATGCCTGCTTGTTCATTTTACTAGAAGAATCTGTGGAAACTGATTGCCTTCAATTTCTCAAGCAAGGTGTACTCAAAGTTCTTAGTACACATCTAAGAATGTACTGGTGATCTAAGAATACAAAGACACAGATTTGGCATGAGACTAGAACATTTATTTGCTCTATAAAACAAGATTCATTTCAGACATTACTTAAGGCATGCCTGTCAACATAGGCTGCCAAAAACATTCTAGACAAAAAAAAACAAATAAAATTCTTCTCTCTCTCTCTTTTTTAACATCTTTACAAAGTGGTTAAAAGCAGACATTTTGCAAACACTGAACAGTCTGTAAATTTAGTAAAGCTTTCCTAATACAGTTCTCTTCAAAATTGTCTTCTAATAAAACTCTTTTAAAACTAACTTTAAACGACTTTTTAAAAAAGCATCCTTTTAAATGTGAATATTTTTCCTTTTCAACAACTGTAAAACACTATCAGTGTAGTTCTGAACAATTTGCTTTAGAGTTCTCTTAAAGACAGTTTTATTCACTCAAACTCAACTTAGTAATGAACCAGTAATTAACCATAGAAAAAAAATTCACATCATGGCAATGACCTATTACTGCATCAAGCGATTTTTTAGTGATCGGATTTTATGTTTGAGTGACTTATGGCCAAGAGATAAAATCACTCTCTGTATTAAATCAAATGTGCTCTTCAGAGCTGCAGGATACTCTAAGTTTAGAGCATAAATCAGTCCAAAGAGTAGACACATTGCTTGTGGAAGATTTTCCACATTATCCACAACCACGGTACCTTCCAAAATGATAGCTGTTGTTGTGGCTTCAAGATGCAGGGAGTAGGGTAGTGTTGCAGTTGCAGAGTGCTAGGGAATCATCGTCAGAATTCCAGTTGTAATGTAGGACAGGTCTTCATTGTCGTCACAGTCCTAAAAACAGGGCAAATAGCAATAATGAGGTCAAAGTAAGCCACAAAACATCTTTAAGAGCAGATATGCACATTAAAATGCAAAACTAAATTAATAACACCATAATGTGTTTAAATATACAGGCCTTTTCAATCAGGACACATCAGTAGATGCAGGAACGAATACAGACATTCAAACCACTGAATGAAAAGACAATAACTCAAACTGAAGGGCAGCTATAAAAATTAATTAATAATTATTCTAAAACCAATAATTTGATATTCAAAAAATTCTCAAAATACATAATTATCGATAGATTTTTTTTTTTATCACCTATAAAAGTCAAATAAATATAAATATCTATTTTTTCCTTCTTTCAATCGAATCTCTTTTCTGTATTTTATATTTATTTTACTGTACTTTACCTTTTTTACTTATCTCTTGCATCTGTCCTTTATTCTTCCTACTTGTCTATATTTCCAACCTCCTGTCTATTGTCCTTCTTACTATTGTTTTTCACTTCCTTTATTTATGTAATATAAAATGTGTCTTCTTACTGTCTTTTTTCTTAATTTATCTTAACTTTCTTTTCTCTACCCCAGGGGTGGACAAATTCGGTCCCAGGTTATTTTTTTTCCAGTCCTTGCCTACCCCTTTCGTTGTTTCAGTTTCCTGACTGTTCAGATCGCAAAACTGTTTAAAAAGCAATTTGACTGTTAAAAAAGAATCACATCATAGACAAAACTACTTACAGAACAGGTCTTGTAAAAATCTGTGGGGTCCTCCCAGAGAAGGAATGGTAGTCCATGAAGGTTCGTTTCGCGTTGATGTTGGATTTCTGCAAAGTTATGATAAAAAATTACTACTTAATAGAGCTCACGACACTAACACAAAACAGAGCAAAGAACAACAGCAAAAGAAACAGTTGTTTTAATATAAAAAAATGTGTGTCTGAGGAGCTTACATCATTTTCAATCTGGAACAGAATATTCTTCAGTTTGGCGCCAATGTCTCCACCTTTAGTCCTGAAGATATCAATGAAACACTGAGTGGATTTGTCCAGTTCTTGAAAGAATTCTGATTCCAAGTTTTTGCCAGATATGCGACTAAATTCTGTAAGAATCTAAAGAAAACAATTTTTTGTGACAAAATGACATTAAGCAATCACTTTTCACTGATATGTGTAAGTATGAATTAAATATCAATCTAAAAGTGGTTAAAGGGATAATTTCTCCAAAAATCATAATATACTTGCCTTCAGGTAGTTCCAAAACTGTATAAATGTCTTAGCTCTGCTGAACACAAAAGATGATGTTTGCCAGTAACAAAACAGATCTCATCCTCCATTTACTACCATAGTAGGAAGTAAATGGGGGATGAGATCTGTTTGGTTACTGACATTCTTACAAATATCTTCTTTTGTGTTCGGCAGAACAAAGACATTTATACAGGTTTGGAACTACCTGAGTAAATGAATTTTAATTTTTGGGTGAACTATTTCTTTAATGATCATAAAACCAATGCAGACAAGAATATTTACTCACCTGACTCTGTGTGAAAAGGGCTGGCCACCTTTCCATTGTATTCTTCACTGCAGGCTCCTTCTCCTGGATTTCACTCTTCTTTGCAAAGCAGAACCGACATGGGTGTTCAACATTGAAACTCTCCTGTAGTCCTGCAAAAGAATGTGCACCAAGATTATCAGATGAAACAAAAAGCACACTTCCTTTCACACAGTCTCCTAACTGTTCAATGTATACATCATGCTTTTCTAGAGTTTCAAGGTCCCGAACAAGTGGGCGCAAGATTTCTGTGTAACCATGACGCTTAACTGCACTAGCTCTGCATAAAATTGCTAGCTGAATTGAATGAAGTGATGAACGATCTTTTGAGGGAAGGTAGTCTAGAACCCAATAGAGAGCAAACATTTTGTGTTTTTTTCGAGAAACGCCAAGGGGATTGGCCAGCTCAAATTCATCAACATAAAGACCCAGGACAATTCTGAAGGTCTCAGTGTTTAAAAAGTTATTTTTTTGATAGTGAGTGCCATCTCTGCTTAAATTCATTAACTGATTGATCATTGCAAAGAACCCTATTTAGAATGTCAGCCAGGTTTAGCATTTTATGCAACTGTTACGACCCCCAGTCTAGGGTTGAGGATCGGCAGAAATGAATATGTGAGGGAAAGGGGGAGACGGGACAAATCG
>JABFEB020000092.1:14760326-14781286 GCA_019775895.2 Stomatorhinus ivindoensis | reverse complement strand
AACATTATATTAGAGCTTAAGATGTGATAAAAGGCTCCATCTTCTAACCACTAGTGCACAGATAGGAACCTAAAGAGGTTTATATGAGTCCTCGCAAAACTGTAGTCTTGATCGGTACAGAGAATGCAAGGATGATTGATTAGTCCGCCTTATAGATACAACCCCAAATCATAAAAAGTTGGGATGGTATGTTAAATTAAAATCAAACTGAAAACAGTACTTTCTAAAATTTCTTTGACCTGTATTACATTGAACACAATACAACAGCACATTATTTGTGTTCCTCGTGAATTTTATTGTTTTTCTCAAAATAAACATGTATTCCAATTTTGGTTTGGATGTTCCCAAATGGCATCACTTTTCTAACCCTAACCCAAACCTAAATTAGAGCCTTAGGGTGAAACAGTAGGCTGTTGGAAAGTAGGAAATATGCTACTAAAGCATGCTAAACTGTGGTTACCTGTCCTATGGGGGAGCAGAACTGTAATAAAAAAACACATGTTGATGCCTGCAAATGCCAGATTGTTTCCAACCCTAACCCTAGCTTCAGTGTGCTAACAAACTGAGGTGAGGGTTAGGGTTGGAAAAAGTATGGTATTTTAAGGCATCAACATGTATTTTTATGACAGTTCTGCTCCCCCGTAGGACAGGTAACCACAATTTAGCGTGCTTTAGTAGCATATTTCCTTCTTTCCAACAGCCTGTTGTTTTACCCTAAAGCCCCAAATTAGGGTTAGGGTTAGAGCTATCGGTGGGTCCTGGAACTCCTACCCAGGCTTGTATGCACCTTCCCCTGGGTACCATTCCAAGTAAACACTGCTGGTCCCTGGAAGTAGGTATCGGAGGTATCGGTGGCCCCTGGGACAGGTACCCAGGCTTGTGTGCACCCTCCCTTGGGTGGAAATCCTCCCAGGTGCCCCTGGGAGCCTTGCCCTGCTCTGCCCCCACATTACCCGACTTGGGGGCACTTAACCTTAAAATTACAAAATTTAAATAGTATTTTTGGTGTTTTTCAGGCTCAATGTCCTATTAGTGCCCTGGCCAACTGGTTTTGCAATTAAGGAATTTCACCCTAAAACTCAATTTATGGAAATTAAACCAACTATTCTTAATTAACATTCTTTTGTGTAAATTAAATATTGAATTATTGGATGTCCAGATTTTCACAGTTTAAATTTTAGAATCATTTTTTTACTTGTAGATCTTGGATCCTGGTTTTCATATGTAGATTTCATATGTTTGTCATAAACCACGATGTACATGTTCTCACTGTGTACATTTGGATCCACTTTTACACTTGTAGGTCATGGATCCTGATTTTGACATGTAGGTTTCATTTTTTTACGTCATAAACCATGATGTACAGGTTCCCACAGTTTGTATTTGGATACACTTTTAAACCTGTAGATCATGGATCCTGATTTTCACATGTAGGTTTGGTATTTTTAAATAGCAATTATGAAAATTATATTGTTTAAGAATTCTTATAGATATTAAGGTTTAATTTTTGTCTATGGATATAGAGTGACACCCAGTGGTGAAGTGAAGGAGATGCAGGAAAAATCCCTGAAGAAAAATCCTGCCTTGTAAATTTTGTAATTTCCATGTGAAATTGTGAAATTCCTGATGTAAATTACTAATATCCAATTTAGGATCCTAATTTGGGGCTGTAGACTGAAAAAAACAGGCTGCTGGAAAGTAGAAAATAAGGTGCTAAAGCATGGTAAATTGTGATTTCCTATCCTATGGGAGAGCAGACCTGTCATAAAAATACATGTTGATGCCTGAAAATGCCATACGTTTTCCAACCCTAACTTGGGGACTTAAAGTGACAAAACAGGCCCTTGAAATGTTTTTAAAGACTTATTAAACCAAGTTAAACTGTGGTTTGCCTCCTTCCCGGAGCCTAAGTTTATTATAGACACTTTAGAATTTCCATAAAGGTATAACTCTTCTAACCCTAATCCTAGCTGTTGTTAGCGAACGCTAATTTGGGGACTTAGGGTGACAGAACAGATCCTTGAAATGCATTTCCCAGTCTAGCACACCCAGTTAAACTGTGGTTTCCCTCATTCCCGGTGTCTAGATTCATCATGAACAGTGCCAGAACTATCATAAAACCGCTTTAGCATGTATCTAAAAGTCAAAAACTTTCTAAGACTAACTTTCCCTAATTTTGATGGTTTTGGTTTATACAGTTTTCTGGGGTGGAGTGGTGGTTCTGAGGCCTGGGAACTGTGCTGTCAATCGGAATGCTGCTGGTTTGAATGCCAGGAATGATCTCACTCCATTGGGCCATTGAACAAAGCCCTTAACCTGCAATGACGTCATCCTGGGTATGTTGTTAATCTACTGTTGGCAGGATTGGCACTCCAGCCGCTGGAAAAAACTCACACTGTTCCATTTGGACTAGTGTGGTGCTGAGGTATCACCTGCTGCACTCTTGTTCTCATCCCTGTCATTGTTTGTCAGGTGGTAGCCGCGGCAATGCACCGTAATCGATACATGTTCCTTACCTTATGCCTGTGGTACACAACAGGGTTTTGGAAAGTATAAAAAGTCAGTCCCATCTTGCCATCCTTGGCCGGATGTATGCTAGAGTTACAAAAACATTTCTACTGTATGTGTCATTTCTGGAAGTTGTTTGTAGCATATCTCTACGGTTGATTGTATGCCTACAGCCAGTACACCAGTTCTCAATACCCTGTCATGTGATTGTGGTTTTCCTGGTGACCACAAAGCGGTGTGTTCAGCTGTACAGGCTGGGCCCTGAGGATGAAGGTGCTCATCATGAGTTACTCCACTGAACATTTACAAAGGGTGAACCGAATTAGTGACTCAGGGTGTTCTGCAGGTTATTGCAGTTATATTACAGTATGTACATCACAACATCTGCTTCCACATTATTAGGCTTATTGCATACAATTAGGATACCTGTCAGTTTATGAACCGAATGCTGATGCTAGAAGAACAATTGTAATATACGTCATGGCAAATATGAATTGTGCATTCTGCTATAAGGTGTAAGCACTGTACTGTAGCATAACAATTTGGAGGACCAGCGTTGTAGAATTTCTGAGTTTCACTAATATTTTTTGCGACCCTAAATTTAACATTTAAGAAGTACGCAACACAGTTTGGTGGTTATGAAGATCTCTGTGGCTTTGTCATTTGTGTCAAATGCAATGGGTTGCATATCTGTTGCGCATGGCAAAGGCACCACCCCAGCAAGTGTGTTTGTGTAGCAGGATGCGTGTTTGTGTGTGACACAGGCGAGCAAAGAGCGCAAAGATGCGTCATAGTGCTCAGTTGCAATTGAAAATCCCACAAGCCTTACAAGGGAGCTGCACTTTATTAGGGACACAGACAGCAATTATTTACAAAATAAGCCTACTGTCACTGGCGTTTGCCCATAGGAGATTTACATTTGTAAGAGATCACCATGGCAACCACATTGATTTATTATTATGCATTTTAATGATTTATTTTTCTTCATCATTCATAATCACACTACTCTACAGACAGAAACATCACTCTCAAAAAATAAAAATTTTGCTCATGGGAACAGCATCAAACACCCCTGGTCTCATATTAGTCAAATTCAATGCTCTTTCCTTAAAGACCACAGTAAACACATCATGCCTTTGCCACTATACATGGAGCATTAAAAAAATAAAAAATCTTTTTAGATTTAAACCTTTTAGAACCTGACATTTATACATAAAAAAAAACTTGTTGACCAAATTTTGTGCCGTGCAGTTTCTCAAAATACACATGCATTATAACCATCATATATTTCATTTAAATGTAACCCCAAAGACATGTTTGACAAAGTACTGTGGACTTTTTTTTCAGTGTATTTACAGGTGAATCTTTATTCCACTGCTATGAGTTTAATACAATCACACATTCATATGAAAATCTGCAAGTGAAGCGTAAAGTTTTTTTAGGTTAAAAAAGTCAGATTTTTGAAGCGTGCCACTGCCAAAGATAAAGTACTTCATAACTCCTATTAACCATGAATTAAATAGGAAACAGGACAGAGATTGGATTCTGGTTTCCCCAGTCGGCTTGGGGTCAGCTGGTTCCAATCACTAAAGTGGTCTTGGCTGTGAGGAATTGGATCTGTTAGTATGGTATACCATTCTAATTAAACACACAGGCCAAGTATAAGGTGCATCAGTCTTGACCACTGCACGGTGCAGTACTGATGTGCATACAGACGACCCTAGTTCCAGTCCTAAAGCTGCTTCATTTACAGCTTATAGCATGAAGTACATACTGTTAAGACTGTGCTTCGGTTTCCAATGGGAAGCATCATGATTGCAGTATCTGTCCAATCGTGGCCTACAGCATAGCCCATTACAGTGGATGTGTCTCACTTACAAGGTTACAACAGCAGAAAACAGTAACAGTAAAAGAACTAATGGCAGGGTACAAAAAAACTCAATTACAGGATATAGGGTCCAGGAGGTTGAACAGCAGGCAGTGTGACAAGTAATGCTGATTTGATACCAGACATCATGTCAGCATCATACACAGTGCAACCTGTGAAGAGCAGTGAAGTTTTCTCAGTAGCCCTGACAGACAGAAGAGCCAGACCAGAGAGGGACAACTGACAGAGCAGTCAGTCGAGCAGATGAACTATAGCATCCAAATGCAGCATTCAGAAACATTAACCCGCCTTGATAAGAAATTACAATTCTATTATAACAAAATGACTTTTCACACATATAAAGAGAAGAAAATCTTTCTCTTTCCAAAAGCACTTCAGATGTAGTCATTAATCACAGTCACCTGCCTCCTGAATTCTGAGTACAGATGCACACAGGGGACACAGATCATTTTAAATGCTGTCTGGGTACCTCAGAGACTTCACTGTACATCTCCATTAATAAACACACACGTGTATAAAATACAAAAACTATCAGATGCTGTTGGCAAAAAATGACAATGTCAGTTATAAAAGAAACAGTGAATTCAAAAAGACTATTGACACACCACACTCTGCAAATCAATAGAAAATAAATACAATCCAAATTTAGATTTTGCAAACAGTTTACACCACATTTGATATGTACTGTGTGTATTTCTATGTATATATACATATAAACATATATATATATATATATTGTGTGTGTGTGTATACATATAAATAAATACACACACAAATGCAATTATTTGAGACTAGATACAAAAATGTTAGTCCACTCACTACTGAAGAGGTCTTGGTTGTGAGTTAAAGTATCTGTTAATATGATATACCATCCCGATTTAAAAAAACTGTACAAAAAAGCTTTAAATATAAAAAAAGCAAAAGATGAGGATTTTAATTTTACATTACATAATATTTATTCTATGTATTTCACACTTTCACACTATATATTAGTTTCATACACAAACAGGACTTGTGTTATATTTATATGTTATATACTCTTGTATGCTTTCTGTATTTTTTGTATCAGCTCTTTATTAAATCTTTCCTGTGCTTGGGCAGCAAGGAAAAGCCATACTGGGCCAGATGGGCTCCAGCATGGCTCCTGTCCCTGAACCAGTGCATGACATCTAAGGTATTGAGGCTTTTTCAGTCAATACTCTATCTTCTAAAAACAAAATAACATACAGAAAAAGCAATATTCAGGTACACACTAGTGCCATAATATTTCCTATGTGTGCTTCTTTGGGGGGGGAGGACAAGTACATTTTCTTATTGTTTAGGTTTAATTTGGACATCCCCAAAACTGCACAGAGCCAGGGGGAGCCACAGCAGTCTAACATTTGTGATGTGAATTTTTCTGACTTTCTGAGGATAACAGTCAAATCTAGCCTCTGGAACTCAGAGAGGGCTAACTTATTGCAATTCAACAACAGCAGCATGACATAAGTAGAAACCCACAATCTGATTTTTTTATCATATTTCTTAAACTAATTATTAATGGATTCACTTTCCAGGTTTCACAGGTATATGAGAATTACGCCTTCACTGTATAATTTGTGCTAAAGCCACCTTGCTTGTATTGCCTTGCACCCTCCTCCCCCAACCAACTAGCCATGAAGAATCCTATTACAATGCCACCAGCATCCACAAGGGGGCGATGACTTAATATCACTTGCTGTGAGGCATTGAATATATTGAGTGCATGCTTTTTATACAATATTAAAGTCATTAGAGTCAGTATGATTTTGTTGGTACCCTCTGTCCTGTACCGGCCGTACCATCTCACATCAACACAGTGGACACGAAGTCTCAGACAAAGTAACCATGACTAATAAGAGGAGCAGATGTCAATAGATTGAAACCGTCCACTACTAAATCATGACTAGTTCTTTGCAACGACCCATAACCCCCAATCACCCCAGGGACTATCTGACTCTCAAGTGTATGCCACTTTTGATAAAAGCATCTGCTAACTAAATAAATTGTAGCAACATTGAGCACAGTGATTTTATGGTAATGCACGGTAGAAAGAGGCTATAGCTCTGGGTAACAATCTGCATTTTTCATCAAACTATAAGAAGATACCATTACACATTTTATGTGCACTAAATCTACTGTACAACCTGGTAATGAGAGAATCTGAGCTAGGCTATTAGCCATTTATAGCTGGGATCTAGTTGGAAATGATAAAATTGTAATGAACTGTTTCCAACGAACATAGATTTACTGAGAGCTGCAGGTACTGTGATCTACTTCGCAAACCAAACACATTGCTAAAAAAAAAAAAATCACAAATTCACTGTCAAAAAAAGAAACATTAAAAGAATGTGCCTTAACTTCCCTTAGGTTTACATTCCTTTCCTACTCTAATCCAATGATGGACCTATGTTATGTTTTCACAAACATTTCAGTGAAACAGACTGAAAGATTTAGGTACTTTTTGGTGAAGTGTATGAAGGTTGTGTTTCTCATCCAGTGTGTAAGCTAAAGGACATTGCTAATAAGGACCCCAACAATGTGACATCCTAACTTTTGGTGACCAGCAGCGAGCTCCTACCCATCCATCCTTCAGGAATCTACAGAAATCCACCTTTCCATTCTGAGAGTCAGTGGTCCCATAGAAGCCGCAGAGAACAAGGAAAGAATACAAATGTACTACTAATATTTCTGCTCAGGCTGATTTGGGTCTTTAGGTAAGTCATATTTGCTAGCAAAGGTAACAATTAACAATGGTAGGAACCATCAACGAATGGTTTTATTAACCTAGCAGTTCTTCTGCAGCTCTCTGCTTTGTGGCTGGCAGAATTCAGATGAGACAGTGCTTTGGTGAGCATGACATGCCCCTAAAACTGCCCAGTCCCCAATGATGTCACAAAATATTAAACTGACCACATGACAATCAAGATTTCTAAATATGCTGGAGTATAATTAACACAGTCTGGACTTTTAAAATCCTCTGTAGTTATTCCAACCACATCCTTTCCACAGAACAATCAGTCAGCAGGCTGCATTTTTAAATAACTTCAGACATTACGTGAAAGCAAGCAGGAGAAATCCATCGACTGAACTGATAATCTCTGCCAAACACATGATACCAACGCAGTCTAGCACCAGTATTTCTATGGGCTGGACACAAGCAATAAAAAGGTTAAAATTCACGCTTCTATTTTTTTTTTTGCATTGATTACTGTTTTACTGAAAAGATATAGCAAAATGTTACGCACATGCCAAGCACCATTCCACCACATTATTGCACTTCTGTCTTGAATATGTTCTAATCAGAATTATATAACATACTTAGTAAATGACCTGCACATCTTTTCCCCAGAAAGTTGGCATCAGTGGATGGGATCCGAATTTCCCCTTTGAGTTTTGCCAATCCACCCTAATCAGGATGGCAGTAAGAGACAAGGGACCCAGCACAATTCATAGAGCAGAGAGCGACAAGACAGAGTGCGTTGTGCAAAGGGGATGAATGAAACATAGCAAATGGGGCGTATGCAGTGTTCTGATATTAAGCTGATGATGCTTCTCTTTGAGATCTAGCAAAAAGATTGCTGTGATAAGGTGACTCTTCTTTAACTGGCTCTTGTTGTTTTGTGTAAAAGTCAACATCATCATCTGGAACAATGTGCATCCAGTGAGTAGCACCCAAAGGGACAAAGGAATGAAAGAAGGTCCAGGTCATCCATTTTGGTCCCAGTATCACATTCTTGCCTTGAAAGGAGTGGGATGAAGATGGGGTGAGATGGATAAATCTTTGTGCTTTTATCTTGAGTTCTTGGCACGTCATGGAGCTTGGACTGAAACTCCTGAATCTTCCATCATATCTCCACAGCAGGTGCCATTCATTAGGGGGTTCATGATAGGATCTCCTTGATATGCTCCTGGGGGGTTGTCATGGCTGCGGTTCAGTGTGCAGGGGGTGAGCGAAGCTGATGGTGAAGGGGTAGGTGGTGAGCATGAAGGGGTGGCAAAGGCTGGAGAGGCAGAGGTGGCTGTGTCGGACTGCCTGTTGAGAGGGTGGAGCCAGGGCGGGGAGGGGACTGTTGTCCTTTAACTATGTTCTGGCAGGAGGTGGGGAAGGAAGAGGGCCTCAGAGCTCTGGCTGGAGACTGAGACTTTGGGGGCTTTGGTTGGGAGGATGGAGGCTGGCAAGGAGGAGGACAGCGCCCCCTCCTGGGGGAACCTCTTCATGCGCAGGGTGAAGAGGCTGTTGGAGGAGGGTGGGACCGAGGGCAGTGAGCAGCCCAAGAAGCTGATGGTCCTGGTGCCAGAGATGAAGAGCGGCTCCGAGAGTCTACTGCTGCTGCTGCTGCCCAGAGCCTAGAGGCACAGTTCCCAGGGCAGGAGAAGAAGAGGAACAGGAGGAAGAAGAAGAAGAAGAAGAAGAAGAAGAGGGAGCAATTTGGGGGCAGGGTTTAGAGAAGAATACTGAAACAAAAAGAGAAGCTATAGTCTTAGAGTTGGAGAGATCGCCACGGCATAATGGGGTTGTAGTTCTTCCCCTGAGTCCAAGACACTGGAAGAACGTGACTGCGGGCACACAGCCAGCGTGCACTGGAGCAGAGCAGCTCTGGGAGGCAGAGTATGAGGCACAGATGGGCGGGGCCTCAGGGTCAGCGAAGGGAGGACAGTGAGTGATCAGAAGCCAGATAAAGCTGGGCTTGGGACGGAGAGGGTTTGGAGGAAGCAAGAGAGTGGGTAGAGAGTTCACTGCTGGGCCCACGTGCAGGGCGGCAGACAGACGGGGAGGCGCGGGGGGTCAGGGGGGGTCACCAGGTGTGGCGGGTGTGGAGAGACAGGCAGACAGGCAGGCAGGCAGGCGAGTGAAAGGGCCAGGGGGTGAGGGGAGGAGGAAATAAGGAAAGAGAAAACAAAATAAAACAAAAAGAACAAACAGAGGAATTAATCAATAAGAAACCACATGCATGAAGCTACCCATATGTACCTTAAACCTTTTTGAGAGCCAAACAAAAACATTTCTTAAAAACCCGTATAACATTCACAACTCCGCATGCAACTACCGCACACTAAAGGACAGTACTGGCATCAGACTCATTTTCACATTTTTTCCAGTGGCTATCAGTGCTGACGTGAAAATGATCATTACAAACATAAGTTGTAATGCTAAAGTTGGCCTGTAGAGGGAGTACTGTTCTGGCAGCTTGCTGTCACTGCAGCAGCCTCTGACAATTTAAGGTCACATTCATACTGAAGTGCAGACACTTACCAGGGAGTGGGAAGAAAATGAGGGGAGGGAAACACAAGACATTATTTTCTGTTGTACCAGCGACGAGCACTTCATCTATCTCCAAACACACTGCAATGTTCTGGCAAAACAAGACGATACACAAAGAAGCGGCCCTGTCCCTGCTTTTAATGAGTGACGAGGGAGAAGACAGCCAGTGCATGGATGGCGGGTGAGATTCACGGATGTTTATCAATACCTAGACAAGATTCAAGGCTCGGCAAGATTTAAATCAACGTCCTGCTCTCTGGCTTGGTTTGGGCAGTCCCTACAGACTGTTACAGACTGATGTACACAATGGCACCATTTTGTCTGTCACGAATCTCCATCTTGTTACTTTTAGTACGCACTTCTACAAATGACCTTAACACTGACTGAGGCTATTTGTCATTGCTTAAGCTAGTGCTTCTCAACCCAGTCCTCAGGAACCCCTAGACAGTCTACGTTATTGTTCACTATCAGCTCCCTATCCAGGGGTCCATGTTTTTGCTCCCTTCCTGCTCTCTATATGCATGCAAAGGCAGCTCCCCCTCCAGCTATACAAATGTGTAAGTGTTACTACAGTGACTCTAAGAGCAAGCAGAGGGAGGCGTCACAGGTCAGGGTTACTGAAAGCCACCCAGACCCAGGAAGATCATGTCAGCATTCAGCATGTTCTAGCCCTTAAGATATAGACCATAATTCACCCCTGACTTTATGCTGAAGTTCTCAAGGTCAAACACATCTCTGCTACAGATAGTGTGTCATTAACCTTTGGCTTTCGTATCTGTCCAGCCGTGACGTTTGCCGGAGACATGTAGCATTCATGCAACCCTGCATGTGAAATAATATTTCATTATTATTAAATAAAAGAAGGTTGGTTTTAGGACCCATTTAATACAGAAATGCAAATTATGAAATGAAAATGCTGGCAGCCAAACCAGATTACCTCAAATTACCCTTGCATTTGTAACAACCATCCAATATACCAATCTATTTCTTGACTCGACCACTAACACACTGTTTGTCTAATCAATACCTAACTGGCTTATTTTAACTGGCTAAGTAATTTAACTAGTGCTGAAAGCTGTTACTGTTAATTTGCATATACTAATGCAAGTACTGCATATACTAATGTTAGAATGTGTTAGAATGAATTTTCTGAACAAATGTATGCAAACTACCGAGATAAATGGCCTTAAGCATTTTCGTTGACTAGCTAAGACTACATATATGTATGTATGTGTGTGTGTGCCTGTGTATATATATATATATATATATATTTTTTTTTGTGGAATCATATACAACCGTGTCATGATCTTGTGTTTTGCTGGTTCAACAGGTTGTTGTTCTGTTTCATTGTATTTCTCATCACCTGCAAACGTGGGTGTGAGTCTTGGTAGGTAGGTGTCCTGTATTGGTGATGTCATTCTCACAGGAATAGGTTTAATGGGACATAATTCAGTTTAAACCAAATGCGATTCTCAGAGATTTATGTGTTCTAAAATTAAATTTGGCCTATACTAATATGCGTAAATATGTGGGTGGCCACTGATAAGAATTAACTTTAACAGCATGACACCACTGACAATTAGCCTCCCATTGCGGCTTCACATGACAAGCTGCCATCACACTAATGCAGTAGTGTTATTATTGCAGTAATGGTACACTAGCCTGGCTAGATTGAGGGATACTAGCAGTAACACCTTGCGGTTCTAAAAACATCTTTCACAAAAATTAATTGCGGAATCTGTTTCAGAAAATAACGGCGGAAGTGAAATGCGTGAATGTATTTAGCTCCATCTATTCCTGAGAAAGAATTAAAGGATAGACGAGTGAATTCTGCTCCTGGGCTGCTCTGGGCAGGGTGCATGGCGAGGTGGCACATGCAAAGGAATCTGCAAAGAGACATGAGTGTGATGGAATCATTTCCAGGCCAGTGGAGATCTTTGTTTCCAGTATGATATCATGTGATTGGTGGGTTTGTCGTCCCTCTTCTCATCATACTTGGCTACCTCAGGGCTGTTAGTGAGGACTTGTGTGCAGTTAAGCCGTTTCCTATTTTCCACTGCACACATTTAATGATCTGGGTTATCTGCTTGAAATGGGCACCTACTACTGTGCCCCTGGGCGGCACCCTTGGTTTTTATGGTATGCCTGATGCTGAGGAGGACTATATGGCAGACTTATATCAGAGTTATAATGGGTGTAGATTGCACCTTCTGACAGTTCTGAGACAGCACTGTATGAAAGCCCAGTAAGAAAAAAAATGCAGGTAGACATTACATGGACTTTCTCTGGGTGAAATTTTAATTAATACAATGTGAAAACTACACTGACTCATATTTATCTAATTTATTTCATGATCAAAACACACAGGCCTAAAACATTTCTGTCTCTGTAGGATTTCAAAGAAATATTTGTTTATATCAGATCCCAGTACCTCCAAGGACAACTTCACACAAGATAAGTAAATTTCTGCAAAATCTCATGAATTAATCTTGTTGAATCTATAGACATTTTAGGGGCATATCTGGTACAGGGTCTCGGGAAGCCTGGACACTATTCAAGGAAGCACACCATGGACTACCAGGTCTCGTATGCATACATGCCGTGTGGGCAATTCAGACACACCAGCTGATCAGTCTACAAGTTTTTAGACCGTGGAAGCCCAAGCACTGAAGATTTGAGGCTTTTCTGCATTTTTTATTCCTCTGACAGCAATTAAAGGAAAACATTTAATATTTAAGACAAATTTTACTGAACACTGAACACTTTAAGTGCTATAGAATTAAATAAGCCCTTCTTTCTGTTATGTACAATGTTAGGCATTATGGTTTGGTGCAGCATCTATGTTCCAGAATCATCCAGGAACTCTGATCCCACAATATGAGCTCAGAACATGTTGTTTCCCACAAGAGGATAAAGTCTGCGTAAGAATATTCTTTGAGTTTCAATGGCTATGCATCACACCCGGTTAATTCAGCAAAAACTCTTCTTCATTCTGGGCAAAGAAAGGCAGGTCCATAAACTCAATCACCTAAATATAAACAGCTTCCTTCCACCTCCAGGGGCCCATCTTTGAGAGGAGTTCTCTGACATCTTAACCAGCCCAATTTATGGTACAAGAATAAAATGAGGAATTGGAAAATGCAGCTCAAAGTGTAAAAGATCGAAATCTCCATGGGCCTTGAGCATCAAATAGGCAATAACAGTAAAGTCAGCACTGTGACGGCACTCTTCCTGGATTAACACTGAGAAATCCTGTTCCTGGGCATGCTTGTCTGCTCTAAAGAGTTTCCTAAGAGCTTTCTGAAGCAGAAGCTTTAACTCCATCTACTTGGCAAAAAATTAAAACAGAAGCCAACGAGAGCCTGGGAATTTCATAAAGTTGGTCAGCTACAACTAGGAAAGATGTAATGGGAAATGGCTGAGCGGGATGTACAGACAGTACTGAGCACTAGATGAGATTAATGGAGAAGTAGGCAATGTGGCAAAGGAGGCAAGAGGGGGACAAGGTCACTCTTTATACCATGTGTACCACTCAAGAGGATGACTCGTGGATAAGGCTCACTGTAAT
This sequence comes from Stomatorhinus ivindoensis, assembly GCA_019775895.2. Taxonomy (NCBI): domain Eukaryota; kingdom Metazoa; phylum Chordata; class Actinopteri; order Osteoglossiformes; family Mormyridae; genus Stomatorhinus; species Stomatorhinus ivindoensis. The sequence goes on along the minus strand of JABFEB020000092.1, from coordinate 14,768,038 downwards.
CTCAGGAAAACAGACAGAAGCCGTCCAAACAGTACCGACCTGTTTACACTTCCTGCTAAGCTAGAACAAGGCAGTTAATCTGCATGTACTTAGACAAACAGCAACTGGAGCTGCAAATGATTTATGCAGCGCTACTGAGGATGGGCCAGCAGCAGCTGAGGGACAGATGCAGAGCTCCAGGGTGAAGCTGTTACCTGGTTACTTATGTGGATGCATTACTGAATATATTCGGGCGCAGCATCTCACCACTACATCTGGGCCTTCTTTTTGAACCCAAAGTAAATTCCCGCGATCTAAACGCCCACTGAGCATTCTTCCGCAGCTCTGCAAATGACATATTAAAAGATCCCAGCGTAAATATTTTAACGAGCCGCTTCACCGGCATCAGAACTTGAACACACAAACATTGCTAAAATGGACACGAACAAGACAAATTCTAGCTACAGAGATGTAAATCTTGCGGCTTTAAACACCAAGTTCGTTATGCATCCAAGACTTCCCTTTTCACCTGGGAAATACAGCATCCAGCTACTTTGCTCACAGCAAGATGCTAAGAAATTGACGTGTTGTTTTCCGTCACCTAGACTACTACAATGCGCGATTCGGCAGTTGCCAAGGAAGACTACTGACAGGCCACAGCAAGAATATAAACAAGAACACAAAGTATTAACATATCACAACTGTACTGCTTTCACAATGCTGGCTCACAGTATACAGACGTCACAAAAGCTCTAAATAATCTAACAATGTGACTATATTATTAAATGTGTTCTCTAAGCAGCCACTTACATTTCCCCCGATAATGGGCTTCTGCAAAGTTCCCAGAACAAAGCAAGAAAATGAAAATGTGGGCAGTGAGCTTCTTGGTTTCATGCCACTAGGCAACCTCTACACATATTTAAATCTTCCTCTCCATTAGCTTCTCTTTTTCCCCCATTATTGTCATATTTAGTGTTTTGTACTTTCAAAAAAAAACTTGCATAGTTTGACTTAATTCATTGTAGTTTTCTCTTTGCCAGTTTGTGCCCTTATTACAATTTTGCATTTATGTTTGTGATTAACACATGTACAGCACTTGGAGCTGCATGTCAATGCACAAAAGGTGTTACATAAACAGTTATTATTTAAAGTGGTTATCTTTGTAATGGCAATCCAGTTCAGGCACAGCATACTCTATGCAAATTAGCATTGTCATACAAAACAACTAGCATGAAAAGGGGGCATTTTACAAATGTATAAGGATAAATATATTTTTTTGTAAATTTAAATTGGAGCTTTGCCGACAATAATCTTGTTTTTTGTCTGAGATCCTCAGTGCCTTGCAGAGGATGCTGAGAGACTCAGCAGAGCCACTGAAAATGTTCCGTCCGGAGAGCCGTGGCTTGACTTTTCTGCTCCATCCCAACATCAACAACTTGAAATATAACTCCGGAGTGAGAAAACAACATAGTATATCAGAGGGAACAACAGCGCTATGTTTACAAGCTGCTGTTTCAAGCCAGGTGGCTCCACGTATGCCTTGTTAAGAAAGCTGTTGATATTTACACCCGCCTGTCTGCAGGAAACAAAAGACATGCTGTTGCTAAATTTCCAAGATTAAAGAGAGCAAGAAGATAGAAAATGCAGCCCTTGTGCTGTAGTGTCTGCTGCAGACATCACCACCCTCCTCCCCAACCGAATCTTCCTGCGTTTTCCTCCAGATGGATTGCAGTGCTCACGATGCGGTAAATTAAGATAGCAGTAAGGTCAGGCAACGCCTAAACGCTCACTATGCCATCATGTAATCATGCAGGCTATGCCGTGTCTTCCAGCCTGTTCCAGCTAATATTAAAAAGCATAGTTCGGGAAAAAATACATTTATTTTCATTTAAAAATAGGGCTGTCTAGTTCTTGGTTAGCTATACTGAAGAAATTTCATACTGTCATCATGTGCTAAAAATACCCCTTAAAGAGGAGTGATCCGTGTATACTGAGGACATGCATTAGGCACAGTGTTAGTGTGAAATGACACAGAAATAAGCAGATTTCAGCTTCCAGAATAGTCCGGATCCCAGAAGGGTGACCAGCCCCACATCCCTTCAGTCCTCTCTCTCTCTAAGCATGTGCCCTATTTAGCATGGCAGAGTCACACATGGCGAATACACAGGCGACTGCTTCTACCCCCAGGCCCCGATACTTTGTATCTCTAAGTCTGCCTGACGAGACACTCCCCAAGCTCAGTATCAGAGTGAAGTAAAGCGGAAGGGAGCCAGTAAAGGCAATGTGGAAGGAAGTAGCAGTGAGATAATGACGGGCTTCGATGCTCTGCTAATGAACCCAGCAGGGAGAGCTGATGGATATGTAGAGTATGGAGACAGGAGCAGGCTGCAGTGTACAGGGGGCGGGGGACAGGGAAACCCCGGACAGGCTGAAGGCATGGAGATATGTATCTACGTGAGAGGGGAAGGTATCCAAAGGCTCACTTCAGCCGTCTTCCCCTGGGTGATGGTTCAGCCTTCGCATCCCCGGCAATAACTGGATGCTTTCCAGCGGTCACTAGATACCTGGCAGCATCTTGCAATGGCGTGCAGAGATCTCTGTGGGCAGCCTCGCCGGGGGGGGGGGCGCTGAGCCGTTCGTGCAGCAGGAGCAGTTAAATCAGAAAGGCGTTTGCAGAAGGACGGGGGCAGAAAGTCCACTGTGTGCGCGATGAAAGAAGAAAAGATCCAGGAGGCGATGGGGAGGAGGGACACATATTTAAACATGCAGTCTAGGGAAGGATGGGGGTGTTAGCTAAAGGGAATCATACCAAATGAGTATTCAGATTTTTCAGTCTAACAGTGGCTAGTATGGTCATGGCACTGCAATGCTCCCAGGGGGACAAAGCCAGAGGGGACAGCGTTCTGCCCCAGTGGCCCCCACCATCCTGCTCTCTGACCTACTTGGTTGGACCAAACTAGGGCCTGAAACTGTGCCGGGGACTTTTCAGTGGGATCCAGTGAACCGCAGATATCTGGACTGCTAGGATTTCTTGCTTTTCCATTAGCCTCTATTACAATCACCCAGTAAAGTACAGAAGTTAATGATGTAGTGCAGCAATAATCAAACATCCCAAAGCAAAATGAGAACACACCACAGGGCAGATGTTATATCACGGTGAAGGCTGTATCACCCTCTGCCTTCTCTTAGTCAACATTTTTCAGTTCACACTGAACAACAGCAAAGAGTCACCAGTAAATACAAGTTCTACCATTTAGCGCTAAACGGAGACCTAAACGGAGACTTGAAACTCAGCCCAAGCTTCTTGCCGCACATACAGATGTGTCTCCCTAGAAATTCTGATCCTTTCATTTGATTGCCACCCAAGTTAGATCATTTTCAATTCCACACCAGTCCCAGCTGCCCGGCATAAGCCTCAAGTTCAATGTCACTTGACGGCATCCTTGTAGAGGTTCACTGCCAACCAGTTACTCCCCCAGTCCATTGTAGGTTACATGCCACGCATGGGCACTCTGAAGCTAAGAGAAGAGATTGTGCAGTGGGTTGCCTTAATACCCCTGGCTAAAATAAAGCAGAATGAAGCTGTCGTGTGGTGTTCAAGCTACGACACCATTAGCAGCTAGACGAGGCAGCTCAGAAAGCACCCACGATTGGATCCGTCCTTTCATGTAGGCAAAACATCTTCCTCCACCTACTGCACTTTTCCTTTATGTTGCTCTACATCCTGCACCACTTCCAATCATTTTCTCTTACGGGACTGGTGCACCAGACCATAAGTCTTGGAAATCTTACCCACAGAGTTTTGCTAAAGCATTGATTTGTCTGCTAGCAGTGGTCTTCCAGACTAATGGAACGTCATTAATACATGGATGTGAGAAAAGCTCTAGCAGCTGTATGCATATGCACAAATTCAACGTGTCTTAAAAGCATGTTGGGAAATTAAAGATTTTGTGGCTGCTCCATGTCTTCCTGGATAAAGCACAAACACTTGAACATTATAGTACTCTAGCTGGAAAATTGCGTAACTTTCTAAAGTGTGACTCTTCCTGAAACTAATCTTTAACGATTACTCCCCCTGCTGCCCAGTCACAGAAAAATTCCCTCTGAGCACCATAGAAAGCATCACCCTGATGTGCCATCATGCCACGTCTGTAATACTGTTTACCATAATTTAGAGATTGTGGTACAATATGTGCACCTAGTGATTTATGATGCTACTTCTTGTAATGCAGGAAAACTGCTGTTTTGATGCCGGGGGTGGGGGGGGGGGGTGACTTGGACTTTCCTCTGTAAGTATGTTGACAATGTCAAGGCCATTTTTTTTCAGGAGGGTCCATTCTTTCTATCTGATTGCATAAGTGCTCTTGGACAAAATTACCCCAGCCTTCTAAGGGAATTTCAGGGGGTATCAACAACACCATATCCGTGAAGAGATGACAGTATCTGCAGCAGTATGAATTATTCTGGGAAATCATCAGATATTAAGCATACAGAGGGGCCCAACTGACACAGATGCTCAATGAAGAGAAGCGGAGACAACCACCCCCCCATCCTGACTCCACATTTTCGAGCCTCTATGCCTTTAGGCCAGATTGGTTAAGAGCTGTGACTTTGCGAGGTTGCTTCAGCTGATAAGGCCCTCGACACAGATCAGACCGGAAGCCCAGCAAGAGGGCTAACCCTAACCCCACTTGATTACCATCATGAGTGCTCCGCATCTACCTCCATCACTCCATTCTCCTCTTTCACCCACTTATTTCGGTCTGTCAAGCACTCCTCCTTGTTGCCGACAATCATAATTTTACTCTCATTTACTCTCTGCCTGCCAGCATCTCTTAAGTTTCCCTGCCAACCTTATAACAATTCTTACCTATTTATCCCCCTTTTTCCCTGTACCATGCATTATACAGTTACTTCTTGCGTCTGGAATGTAAGATTAATCTCCAGACAGAAGCCCCATGCCTTATTGACTGAGGAACAGGAAGCCTGAGGCATTCGGCAGAGCCTGCATGCAGTAGTGGTCTGACAGGGTGCAAAACACTTCCATATTTATCTGTCTATTGTTTTTTCCAAGGCTGTATCAGTAATGTGAATTTGAAATTAAATTCCCGAGATTATTGTAACTAGCAAGGGCTCGGGATGAGGTGATGGTGCAGTATGCTCTCCAGGGAGATCAGAGGTAACATAGCAACAGAGCATATGGAAACGTGGCAAAGGACGGATCGGGCAGAGGGCCAGGAATCCAGGGCCCTACACTTGGCAGCATTCAGCTTACTTGGCATAGTAGAGGAGCCCCAAAAGTTGACCAGTCCTCCCTCAAACATCCTTCACAATAGTAGATCGCCCAACTGCCGTCGCTTTGACTCCTGTTGGTTTGGAAGGAGTTTGACACAACGTGTACGTCACTGGGTAGCGCTGGGCACCGTCAACGAGCGATCGCCTAGTGGACGTGAGCACCTTCGTTGTGCCAGCACGCCGCCAACATAAGTGACAAACGCCCGCTAGCGCAGAACGTCGTCCTTCTGCAGTCTGACATGAACGGGTAGCACCACGGGGCGACGGAGGGTTTTGGAGTGGGACAGAGGAATCGGCAAGGGTGCGACAGGTAAAACGCCGGTAACAGCAGCAGGGTGGAAAGCGGAAGGGCCGTTAGAAGTGAAATACCTGCGGCTGGCCCTGGACCTTGAGGAAGTCCTCCCGCTGCTGGGCCGGCTTGCCCTTCTCCGGACTGCTCTGCTGCAAGTGCTTGAGGCGTGAGGAGGCGGTGGGGTGGGGGCCTTTTCCAGAGCTGGGGGAGAAGCCGCTGCCGGTCTGCAGTAAAAGGGGAGGCCACGTGAGGGAGCGAGCTCACGCAAATCACACTGCCACTTGCCGTTATGGCTACCTCGCACATTAATACTAGCATCATTTTTTTTCCCCCCTTAGTCTTATCAAGAAACAACAAGGCCGGGTCAGGAACTACTTATCTGTAACATGCAGTACTAAGTGGAACCAGGCTGGATTTGTGTGATTTTAACCAGTACCTGAGGGTTAGTAATTAAAAGAAATGGTTTTAGGGTTAGCTAACTTAAAATTAGCCACCGCAAAGCTAGCTGATTTTATGACAAACCATACAAGTAATTCCAGTATTATTACAATGCATGAACGCTCGGGATTTTAAAAGGTTTATCGTTGTCTTATCTCCGTTCGCTGAGTTTATTGCACCCAAAAAGCTCTGGATTTTTATTTGACATATTATATAATGGCTAGTTAGAGGGCTGGAGACTACCAAAACAAAATACTTTTTTATTTTACTCTTACCAGACGTATCTTCACTGAAACAGAAATGTTTGGACGTGAGTCCTTAAGGCTTTGTTATGTAGCTGGTACTATCTTTAAATCCCAATCTTTTTACAATCCATTCTGAAGGGGGTGGGGGACAAATGGGCAATGGAACAAAGTAAAAAATTCTTTTATAAAATTCTTGTTGACTCTATGACGACAGAGTGCAGGAAGTGACATCAAAACCACCTGATTGGCTGACTCTGTTCCTGATTAAAGCATCACTCAAGGCCGTGGATTGTGATGGCAAAAAAATAATCACATTAGAAAAACAAACCTTAACAATACAGTAGCAGTGGTTTTTTAATACTGTAAAAGTAGCTTTACACCCTGAAGTACAATACTCTCGGAGTACAGCTCAGGGTCAGCCGCATATATAACTTTAATATATATGTGTAGCATGTTTTTACAGTTTATCGTTCCTAGAGAAGTTTCTTAATGTTTTATCAACTTAACTAAGAAAGGGGAATAAATAAGTAGCTAAACCAGGCCTTGACATTTAGGTTCTAAGAAATGCCACCAAAGTTATTTTTTTCATGAACATAAATGGACAGAGTGTTGTATAGATACTTTGATTACAACATTCAGAAACCTTTCACACTTTGTTAACTTCACAAACTGAGTGTGGGGAAATACGGTCACGCTCTTCTTTTCTTCTGCTAAAATCACGACTCGTCCTAAAGTCATTATTTTCTGCTGAAATATACAGTCTTAGGCAGCCAACATAAATCATCTTTATGTTGGTGTAAAACTATGCTATTATGCCTGTAAAAGTGTGTTAGCTTAGCCATTTCAAAATATCTGCTAAAATCACCCCATTATTTCTAGCAACCGTTCAATGCACCCATGTATTTTTTGACTTGGCCACTGGGCACCCCTGGAATAGCTAGTCAATACCTCATTGACTTTGTCATAAACTAAATTATTTAATTAATGGAGCTGGTGGTAGAAATTTAGCAAACACATGGAATGGTTGAGGTGCCCCTGAGGAGAGGTTTGGAAACAGAAGCGCTGTTCATCTAGCCATCCAACTAGATATCAATAACTTTTTGGAGAACAGAAGAAATTGATACTAGTTTTTATTTTGTTATGCTTAATTTGCATATGTTGTAATGTTAAATTGTTTTTTGCTCTGAGCAAATGTGCACTTATTACCCAGATAAATAGCGTTAAACATTTCTTTAAACTGCCAGACATTTGCATGGCACTGTACTTTGAACATTGACATCAATAGCAGAAAGCCAACTTCAATACTGGCTTAAAAATATCATACTAACTTTATGTATTTGACGATAACCTGATATTAACATTATGTGAAGTGGGAATATATATTTGAATGCATCTTGAAGGGCTGGACAATGCATATATTTTCTGAATAAATTACCTGTTGTTGCTGTTCTATAGTTCTGCAC
>JABFEB020000092.1:14743281-14757684 GCA_019775895.2 Stomatorhinus ivindoensis | reverse complement strand
CAGAGGCCTAGCCCACTGAGGCCTAGCCCAATTCCTGAGGCCTAGCCCACTGAGGCCTAGCCCAATTCCAGAGGCCTTGCCCACTGAGCCACACAGTGCCAATCATGCTGTTTCCAGGACTACTATACAGGTATAACAGCCAGGTGTAACAACTAAGTCAAGTATTGATCATTCACTTCAGAGTTCATTCATAAACTATTTCTTTCCCTTCAGTGGTGCAGCACAGAAACTGACTGTGTAATTTTGCAGGCGTTCTACATGAATTTTGGCTGAGCACAGAATAGTCCTGCAATTAAGCAGCACTCTGAACAAAGACATCCTGTCTCCTGTTCTTACATTTTTATCAGACCTGGCTTGCTTACAGGTGCACTAACAGATAAAGTAACGCAACAGTTCACGTAACGTAACGTAACTTAACGTAATGTGCACTTCTGAATTTTGATGTTCATGAAGGATTTGGCTCTAGTTCATTTGATGCTGTAAGCTTTGGTTCCCACTAAGACAACATTAAACTAGCATTGACACCCTGTCCTGTGTTTGATGGAACAAAATAGCATATAAGACATTGTGATGGTAGCAGGAGGGCAGATCGGTTGAGAGTCGTACCTGTGTAGCTAATATAGGAGCACTAGGTCTTCGCCCACTTGGGCATTGGCCCAACTCCAAATGTACACCAGAGGGCTCCAGAGATGCTGCAGATAACTGGAGGACACAGCGAGGCACAGCCTCTGCAGGTCACTGGTGCATGCTGTCAGTGCAACCCACATGGCAGCATGCAGCACACTGCACGCAAGAGCAGCTGCAAATCCTCACACGCATTGTCCCGGCCATTGACGCCACACTCAATTCCCATGACCTTACCTCATCAAGCCGGGCCCCAGTCTGGCACTCGAAGACGGGATATGGGAGATACTGATTTCCCGAGACATTCAATGAGTCTCCACCCATCACAAGCATACAACAGGAGACACGTCACTCTGCAATCCTACGGAAGCGAGCCCTTTAAGTTCCAGGAAAAGCATAATTTCCAGTAACTGGTTAATACAGTGCCTAAATTAGTTAGAACTCAGGAAGAGGTTCTGGCTGTTATGTAGGATGAACTACAGCGTCACTAGAGCGGTTAGCTGGTGGAATCCTAGACAGTTAGGTGAGGTAATAAGTGCCGAGGGAGAACTCGGCACAGAAACATCCTGGACCAGAGAGGCTCTGTGACTGCTGCCACGTTTCCAGCTAGGATGGTGTGACAGCACATCATCTGGGGATTCCCTTTCTGTAACAGCTCGTGCCAATTACAGCCACAGGCACTGCTGGATGTGAACAAAGGCAGAAGTCCCACATTCACTCAGCAGCTTCAATGGCTATAATTGGAAAGAAAAAGCACACACACACACACACACATCACTTCAAACCAGATGTGCACAAGCCAGAAGTGCGTGCTGCCACAGGAAGCCAGGTGGCGTGACTCTGACTGGAATCCCCCATGGTCCACCAGCTTTAAGATTAGTTGTGTCTAAGTGTGATGATTGAGAGAAGACAGCCCAAGCAGGGGAAGATAGAGACAGGGACCTTGGGAGCTGTGCTCCAGAAAGGCCTCGTGCTTTTTTTGTTTACCTTCCTTCTCAGGGGCCCTGAGGACCTCAGGTCCAGGCTGGAAGGGGGGGCACGGGTCTTGAGCAAGGTGTTGGGCAGGGAGTGGGGAGGGGACACTTTGACTTTGACTGGGTTTCTTTGAAACACCTAGTGGATGGTGGGGGGAAATGCGGTGAGCGGATCCAAAAATAAGAGGAAACCCATTCAGCCTCTGACAAGGGGCAGAGCACCATATTGAATGCAGATAAAAAGTCTACACACCATTTAAAATTCAGCTACTTTTGTTGCATCTGTAGTCTGACACGAAATAGATTACATCATATTTATTGCCCGTATTAATACATGGTTATAGGTAACACTTATGTGAGAGGTGAAAGTAATAAGAGACCTGAATAAGCATGTAACACCACAGTAATAACAATTATTAAGTCTGGGTTACCAAGTGTCTTCAATAAAATCTGATTATTCTCTTGCTGTGAATGAAGTTTGAAGCTGTGGAAATACACAGTTTTAGTAATAGAAAAAAGATTTCAAAGGCTTTATATATTGCTTGTAGGGTGATTGAGAAATAGGGACTGGTTCCTGGATGGGACACCGATTCATCTCGGGACATAACAACGGGCAGTTCTGAGAAGGACATGGTGTGGATATATAAAGGCGACATTCAAAGCCTCAGCCTTGGATGAATGAGGTTACTGAGCCTCCAAGCCCCCCTCAAGGTGCATTTAAGGCTGGGGTGGTCAACCCCTGAACCCAGGACTCCCAAATGAATCAGATCATTATTACTCCCCCAGCTACAAAATCACCATCAACTGAAAACACAAGGAGGGGAGGGGAGTCTAAGGACAGTTTCCCAAGAACTGGACAAGACTTGATGTTTCTTGAGGGGGAACAGAAAAATATTGCAGAACTATGCAATCTTGATGGAGACCTAACGAAACACACTAGCAGCTACTCAAGACACGAAACTAAACTAACTCCACTATACTTCTTCAACCTGTATTGTCTGCCTTATATTTACTTTTAATTCATACAAGAGATTATTGAAGTGCTTGTTTTTCACTTGGATATGTGTGTAAAAATACTGCAAAAGAAGGTAGAAGGATGTTACGTTCCAGTTGTCCTGATTTTGGCTTGATTTTGGCTTGATAGCTCAAAACACATTGTATACATTTCCCTGTTCTGGACAAGAAAATTCCTTAGGACAGTTAATCATTTGCTGATTATAGTGGTGAAGGACTGACTTATGACTCTCTGGTAATCTAAGATAAGAAACAATAACTGTGATGAACTTCTAAAAATCGCTTCAAGAAAAAAATAATTACCTCAGTTTTTGACATATTCTTTGCACAGGTGTGAGACTGGAGTTTGTTCTTAGTTTAATACAACATTTTAACATGGTTAGATATATCAGCTTGGGGTCTTGACTTTACACAGGGTTAGATCAACAAGATAAAGCTCTGGATAATAACTAACTAAATTTACCAAGTCAACCATATAGTTCATGGAATTTCCAACTTCTAAATGAGTAGAACATTCTTCAGAAGCATTTGGCACCCCTGTTATATCCTATGTTTTTTCAAATATGTCTTACTGTACAGTGTCACCAGAATCTGCCACTTGATTATGGGAAATATTGGGACCGTCCCAAGCCTACCTCCAGCTCAGCGATTATCTTCTCCTCATCATCTTCATCCCTCACCCCAGAAGCAGCAATGACTGGGGGTGTGGAGGAGGGCCGTGGTGCCTCTGAGGAGACTTTTCTCAGCTTAACATGGGGTTTTGGTGTCTCCATTTCCTCCGATTCTGCCTTCTGCACTCCAGGGCACAGTGTTGGAAAGGACAGAGAAAATTAACTCCTATAGTCATTCATAGTGAGTTGTCCAGAATTCAATAATATCCTGAAAAGATATAGTCATAAATGACTGTGACGAAGTGGAACTCTGTCCAGGGTGCTCCTCTGTTTCGTGGTATGTGCTGCCATGGATAGTCTCCAGGAACCAGGAACTGTCTCCAGGAACTTTCTCAGATTGACTGAGATTATGTGCAGGGTCTTAATCTCTGTGCTACATAGGATAAGCTCCAGAAACCACAGAACCCTGCTCAGGAGACGTGGCTGAATGACGGACAGATAGCTTTATAACTGACTGTGATGAAGTGGCATCCTGTCCAGGGCTTGCCCTGCCTTGTGCTCTGTGCTTGCTGAGATAAGCTCCAGGCTCATTCTGACCCGGCGCCAGATAAGTGGTTATGGGAGATGGATGGGTGAATGGATTTATGATTGAATTATGAACATGGAATGACAAAGAATTGACAGAATATTAATGTAAGCTGTTGCCCCAAATGGCATGTGAATTTGTCTTCCACACTTCAGGCCTGTCACACTTCTGTGTGATGCCACTATTTCGACACCATCAGAAGCACTGTGCCAACATACAGTGCCCCACGTGCCTCACCTTAACACTTTTGCTTGTGACGATGACCTCCCCAGTGCGATTGGTGGTGAGCCCGTGGGACGAGGGGAAGCTCCGCCGGGGGGGTGGGGGTGGGGGGGACTTGGAGGGCTTCTCAGTGCGATAGCGGGGAACTGTCAGCTCATCTGTGGGCAGATCGTTGACATCCTTGACAGGAACCCTTTCTGACATGAAGATTTCAAGTTGTGAAGATGGGACATCTGAAGGAACCTATGAATATTCCAGTGTGCGTAGTCCAGAAGCAACCACAAACTCCATGTCTGTTATAATGCGGTAGTGAAACTATGTATCAATCAAAGTTTAATTACCAGGGCTGCGTTTTTGTCATTTAATGTTCGTTCTGTAGTCTGCGATCTGTGTCTATCTAGTTTCTTGTTGTCCAACTCCAGATATATGAGGTGATGTTCAACACAGCTGACTCACCGGATCCCCGGCAGAAGCTGGCCTCCTTGCCAGCCAGCTTCTGAGCGGCGTGCTGGGTTCTGCTGGGACGGTGCTCCGGCGTGCTACCGGCGCTTTCGCATGCGTTGGCCGTTGAAGGCTTGTTGATCTGCTTGGCTGCGAAGTCCAGGTCAGGAATGGCTTTCATGAGCTCAGCCTGGGTCTCCTCCAGCAGCCGGTTGATATCCTGGGCGCTGTACTGGGTGAGGCTGGCCCGCTTCTCTTCCCAGTCCCGTTCTGCTGCCTACAAAATACATAACGTATATAGGATCATCTCTTCTATTGAGCTCCCAACCAAACACAAGTTAGGTGTGATGAAACAATATATGTCTGCTGTAGTTGGCAGCGAAATTCAAATTCATACACTCAGCAGTAGATACAGACTAAACAGCAATGTAAAAACAAGCAAACAAGCACAAGAACCAGACACATGATAGACCAGGGTGATAAAGATGGTAAATGACATGCACATACTGTAGATAATAAGGCTCAGGCAGATGTACACCAACATACAGCTATAAGCACATGATAACAGGTTCCCAGTACCAGTCTGACCTCCACGGACACCGATTTTTCTGTGCTGCGGCGGCCCGACAGCTCTTCCAGGGCCCGATTCTTGAGGGATGTGGGTGCCATTGGGTCGTGATGGGGGCTGGTAGGGTTGCCGTGAGTCAAGCCCAAGTGGGGAGTCCAGTTAGACAGGCTAACGTTCCCCCCCAGGCTGTTGAAGTTTAAGGGTGGGCTTGTTGGAATATCGAAGTCAGTAGCTTTGCTGAAATCGCTCGCCTGCTTGGGGGACTGACTGGAAAACTCCTCCGGAGTCTTCCAGATCCCCTCGTTTGCCTGCCTGAAAACGGGGATGCAGGACACGTCAAACAGGGTCACCATGAGTGGGGGGAGGAGAACCCATTGGAGCGTCATAGCCTGTGGTGCTGCCGGCTGAGAGAAGACACTTCTGGATCAGCGCATTCATAGACCAAAAAGAGCTAACCCCCAACCCACCCAAAAATGACTGCCTACAGCCGCCAAAGAGGCCACCCCCCGAGGCAACCCACAGCCGCCTGCTATACCTGCGCAGTGTGGCCAGTGTGTCAGTGATGGTCTTGCACCGCTTCAGCAGGGCATCCAGCCTGTGTGGCTCTTCCTTAAGGAACTTGACAGCCTCCACCTCCACCCTCAGCACCACACGCATCTTACTCTGCAGGCTGGGGAACTGGTCTACAGAGCAGGAAATGGAAAAACAAATTGCACATGTTGCATTTAATCATGTCACTTGTGCATTGCATTATGGGCTTAAATTAGTATAATTCAGTATTTCTTGTAATTTCCCATGCATGTGTGACTCAGCCTTTCTGAGTGGATCACTGCTTTCCTTGGGATATGCGTGTCAGATCATCCCTAAGAATGACAGTATTTTAATGTATCCTGGCACACCCCAGGGTGTCTCAGAGTAACTGTTTGAATGAGCAAATCTCGATTCACCTCAAGGTATGGCAACATTTTGGTCTATTGCAGCGTGCCAATAGAGCCTATGAGAGTCTCCTCATACATCATCTCAGTAGTTTCCTAACTGCATCGTGACTCACTCTTTAGCTCTGTGAGGGTCTCTCCCAGCTTCCTCAGTGCTGCAGTCTTTTCTTCCAGCTCCTGCACTGTCACGAGTTTCTGGTTCACCGATGAGTCCTTCTGGATCTCCTCTACCGACTTCTCCAAATCACTGCAACCACACACACAAAGCTATGGGCGACTGCACCACGTAATATGGGAAATCCAAAATAAAATGTAAAATGTAAGTGATACATCAAAGAAATTCTACAGGATGTGGTTTGGAAACTAAACTAATATCCTCGGCCAGGCACTGTTCAAGGACAATTGAACAATTTGAATCTGATATTTGAAGTATGAGCTGAAATGATATGTAAATTTAATTCATCCAGCAAAACTGGAAAAGTACTTCTACTTTGCACAGTAGAGGAAACCCAGAATGCCTCTGTGTTTCTGGGTCTGTCGGGATACTCAACGCACTGTAGCTGTTGGATGACAAGTTCCTCCTCGTTGAGGTACTTGAGTCTCTCCTCCTCCACTAGGAGGCGCTGTCTCTGCAGGGGGTCCTCCTGCTTACGGAGGGCGTCCGTCAGCCGCGCGCTGATCTCTGTCTCTGTCCGCTTCAGCAGTGATCGCACCGAATCCTGGTTCTGGAGCTGAGTGTGCACAAGCATTTAGGGACAATTTGATCACTTCTATCTATACCGACAGAATGCATGAGCATTGACCAAGTACACGTGATTGTACAGCTAACGGCTAACATTGAACAAGATTATGCACTACAATATATAAAAACAGTACAGCAGAGCCTTATGTAGTAAAAATATAAATACAATAATAATATGTTTGTATTTTCATCTAAAGTTGGAGTGATATGAAAGCAATTATACTTGGACTCTTAAGCAGGTTATGTGTGAGTCCATGTGCTTTTGTGTACATACTGTTGGTCCTGCCTTTCGGTAAGATGCTCAAAATGCAAAGCTGACTCAACCTGCTGCACCTTGTAATGGCCTGCTTCCAGTCACAGGACAGCATCTCCTTAACTGGAGCATGACTGTCATTGTCCTTGTGTTTATCTGGGGGTGCTTGTGCCGAACTGCCTGTGCATCCTGATGCAAACGTCACACGGCATATTTCCACTCTGCATGGTGCCTTGCTAAAGCAGCGTATAATGACTCATAATGAGAGCACATCATGCGACCTCATAGTACACGGACACAGGTGTACGTTAGCAAGAGTGTTACCTTATACTAAACATTAAGTTTTTAGGGTGTGATGCATTTAAAGGAGGGTCGTTTGTCCGTTGACCCCTGACCGGTGTGTTTCTTAACTAAAATCAGCCGGCAGCTGGTTGGCCTTTTCTCCCAACACTAGCTGCCCCCTGGAGCCCAGCTGGTGCAGAGCGAATATCCTGCCAGACAGGACGTTGCTGTGGAAGGGACTTGGGACTCCTGCCTAGCCAGCAGCTGGGCCACGAGTGTAGCAAGAGCTGACAACCTGACCGTCCGTGAGCCCAGCGGGCCGGACAGAGAGAGAGGAGGCTGATAAAAAATTAAGAGCAGAAATGTAAGGATGGGGCAAAGCTTGGCTGCTGACACCCAACTGGAAGACAGTTAGGGTAAAAAAAAACATGTTTCTCTTCGAGTGGCTTGCCATCAAAACTTCCCTGCCCCCCCCCCCCCCCCCCCCCTTATGCACCGAATCTGCTCCTCCCTTTGCAGTATTTACTGCTGCTATGAATTATTCATGATATGTAAACACAAGCTTTTCCACAGAACAGCAATAACTGTGAAAATAGCAATTAATACTGTGGCACTCACACGGCTAATAATCTGGGCATGGGGCTTTAAAGTAGCTAGGTCAAATGAAAGGCATTCAGTCTGAATTCAGGAAAAAATCCCCAACTGCAGAACTAGATTAAACAGAAACATGTAAGCCATTTCACTTGCTTCAGATAAAAACATCTGATAAAAATCTTGTGTTTTTCTCATCTCTGGATGTCAAGCACGCTTAAATCCTTGGCACTGCGAGAGCAAGCATTGATTTGAACCCTGATTCACTTGCAGCGGCCCTTATCCTCTGCCTGCATGCTGCGCAGACATGCAACTGATGCCTCTAACCTGGAGCCACAGATGACGTTCTGAAACATCAACTGCTCTCCTGAAGTTCCTTGAACTACCAAAACGTCCCCCTGGTCCCATCAACATTTCCGCCTTTCTGACACAAGTTGTCAAACTTAGAGCAGATGTGATGGCCCCATCTCTGCATCATGGTTGCAAGTTTTTTTAAATTTAAAAGAATATTTTATTTGTTTGCCAAATGTTTTATCCAAAGCAATGTGCAATTGAAAAAACAGATCCAGCCAGTCCTTGGAGCAACTGGGTCCTTCCTCAAGTGCCCAACAGTAAAGTCATTTGGCTGACCCAGAGATCTAAACCACTGACCTTCCAATCACGGCCACACTATCCTAACTCACTGAGCCACTCACCATCTGTTCAATTAAAAGCTCCTGACTGCAGTGTCAGACTCCAGCCAGATACCAGTGTAGTCTCTTTTGTCATTGTGCACATCTGATGCTTCTCACCAATCCCTTCCTGTCATGGTATTCCTGGAGGCGGAACACTTCTCATTTCAACAGGCACCTTTGGATTCTCAGGGAATTGTGAAACTGCTGCTTAATTGACCCGACTTTTTTCTTTTCCGTCTCATGTTATATTTATCCAGGGACAAATGTGTGGGAAACATCCTGTTTACAAGAGAAGATTTCTTTCTACCTGCTGTTATCATGAAAAAACTATAATTACATGCAAATACACCACCTACAATTTGATCAGCTATAAAAAGCTAAGGTAGGCCTCCTTTAAGTGGAATAAATATTTAGATGATTGCCGTGAGGCAGCGGGTGATCTCTGACCTGCATCTTGCGCAGCTGGGACAGCTGGTCGCGCAGCTCGGTGGCATTCTGTTGCAGATCGTGCAGGTGCAGCTGCATCTGCAGACGAGAGACTGTGGTCGCCTGCGTGGCGCTGGGTGGAGGAGGTGGCATCAAGGCCAAGGGAGCGGAGGGTGTCAGAGCTGGCGGGGAGAGGACAGAAGAGGGATCACCGTGCATGAAACCAATGCTATCCTTAAGTTAACACGTATGGTACAGGGCTACAAACAGACAAACACAGACGGAATGCATCGAACCCCTTATATATTAGGCAATAACCAACAGTTAATCTCAGGACAGTCTTCAGATTGCCACTGGGAATAGGTAGTATACACAGTGAGATATTATTGTTAGTTGGGTTGTCGAAAGACAACGGTTTACATTCAATACCACATCACGTCACGCAGGATCTACAGCAGGGTTTTCCAACTCCAGTCCTGGAGAGCTACTGTCCAGTAGGTTTTCTATCCTGCCCGGCTTCTGATGAGCCACACCTGTTTTTGGGTAAATATCAGGAACAGGTGTGGCCCATCAGAAGCGAGGCAGGACAGAAACCTACTGGACGGTAGTTCCCCCGGACCGGAGTTGGAGACACCTGATCTACAGAGTCAAGACCACAAATCAACACAAACAGATCGAGGGGAAATGCCTTGACAAGGAAGGCATTTCTACGCTCAGAAGGGAAACCATGGATTAAATACAAGTGGGGCATGAGCAGACAAGGGCTCACAATGTGCACCCAGTATAAAAGAAAGCATGTGAACTGGAAGACAGCCCTGTGGTTTGGCATGGTGGGGGGGGGGGGTCATACCATCATCAGATTAGTAGCAGCGATAGACATAAATTTAAGATTAAAACCACAACTAGAGACAAAACAGCCAGACAAACACAAGTGCTAGACTTTTACAAGTCTAACAAATGGCTTTCAGAAGCACGCAGCACAACAGGGGTCCACATTTTTCACTAAAAGAGGCTAACAAGGGCTGATTTCTATATGGATGTTGAAAGTAGGATGGTGAAGGCTTGGGGGGGGGGGGGTTGCCTGCCTTAAGACCTTGCCTCTCAGACACTGAAGTGGTCTACAAATCACCCCCCGAGCATCAGTATTCTGCTCTGTTCATGTCCCACAGCACAGTGAGAAAGAGCACAGCCTTCCTCCCAAAGACAAACAGGAGTGAAAGGTAAACATACAGATGAATAGGCACAAACCAGGACAGCCATCAAAAGAGACAACTGCACTTAGACAGACTGGAGCATGAACAAAGGAAATAGATACCTCTCCGCTTTTTAAGGCGTCCAGCTGAAACAAAGAAGGAATCGGCTTGTTACAAAAACCAAAACAAAAAATAAAAGCTTGTCTCTCTATCGAGACAGCTCTACGTGTGCTCGTCGAGAATTTCCAGACAGGGTGCTGCTATCCACACCGAAACTCTACCTGCTCGCTGGTCTCTTGTGAAGTGCCAGAAGAAAGGCAACTTTGTTTAAAAATCTGTCTAGGCAGAGCTTCAACTGCCCAGCCTGTGAGAAGAAGTCTGCACAGATTCACTTACGTCAAGCTTTTATGTCTCGGGTCTAAAAAAGGGAGCAGAGCCAATCAGAGGCCAGAGGACCAAAGGAAGCACAGTGAAAATTCCCCCTTCCAAAATATGACACTTCCCTCAGTCAAAAACTCCATTTCAAACAGCTCTGTGAAACCACTTCAAGGGACCGTATTTATGAATAAGGATTCATGGTAAACAGAGATGCATGGAAAACTTAGGGCAGCCTCCAGACAATGGATTTGAAAATGCTAATGGTTCCTATCAGTTAAGCAGCATGTGATGATTCCCTCCCAATAAAAAGTAAACTGAGCAAAAGAAGTGCTTTGCTCTTTAAAACACATCATGAGACAAAGCTGGGATGTGGATGGAGAGCAGGGACTGCACTTACTTCCTGTGCCTGAACAGTCACTAGTGGATTCAGTCTTCTCACTGGAAGGGAAGCAGAAAGCAGTTAGGTCCTCACCACCTGGATATGCTAGGGGAAGAACTTTCGCTGGGTTATTCACTCAATCAAATAAACACAGGCGTGTGTAGAAGCCATATTTGTCAGTCACATCACATGTTACATGGGTGTGGTGGAGGGTAAATTACCTGTTCACGAATGAAGAAGGAACTCGAAACTTTCCCATTAACCATGTTATGTTATATGTGTTAATTTGGTATACTTACTTATTCACATAAAGACATATCGGCATTGGGCTCAGTGCGATAGGTGCACATTTGTGTGTATTGTTAATGGAGGACAACTGAAAAGTTAGATTTTTAAATAAATTAACCCTATTCATGAGTACGTTTCCATACAGGAAAGCACACGTCAAGCAGATTCTCCCTACATCAGCTGCACAGCAGTACTGCTCATGGGAGTCTTACTTACACAAAATGTTCTGAGGGCAGAAGGAAAAATGATTGGTTCAGGGAGATAACCAATCAGCTTGCAGAGTAGGTGGATCCAAGAAACTAGAGGAGGTGGCACCAACCAATCAGATGTTCTGCTTTCTCTAGTTGCTTAGAGCCACCTCCTCTACAATCCAATTGGTTATCTCTCTGAACCAATCATTTCTCCTGGGACTGAAAAGGCTAATTAGGTCTTTATTTAGTTTATAACAAATTCCTTGTTCTTGTGCTGACAGAGGCCATGACAAACTTACGTGCTGTCGCTGTCCGGACCCCTGGTCAGCACACTCTGCACTAGACCAGTGAGGCTGGCGATCTGTTTCTCCATCGCCTCCATCCGCTCCCTGGCCAGCACACATCCAAAAACATTTATAAGCTAAGGTTACTTTCGGCTGGCCTTTACCGTAATGTAAGAGGCAGAGACTGAAACACGATTTCTGAAACCATTGGATACAACTTGGGCAGAAAGCACAACTGTGTATGCAGTACAGCTTGTAAGACCGTTTGCAGCCGCTACACTGAATGCCTGGAAAGCAAATAACCCAGGCAGGGTGGTTATACAGTGGAATGACATAAACTGAGAATGTATACATCCTCCTACTTTTAAAAGAATTATATATAAAATCATATACAGTAAAACCTTGGATTATGAGCATAATTCGTTCCGGAAACGTGCTTGTAATCCAAAGCACTCATATATCAAAATGAATTTTCACATAAGAAATAATGGAAACTCAGATGATTCGTTCCACAACCCAAAAATATTCATATAAAAATGATTAGTATAAAATATAAAGTAAAAATACATAAAACAAATTAACCTGAACTTTACCTTTGAAAAGAATCATGGATGGTGTGAGGGAGACTAGAGAGAAGAGAAGAGGAGGGTTATTTGTAGGATGACTATAACTATAACTAATGGAATCACTGCTATCTGTTGGCTGGCTGGAATCTTTTTCTTTTTGTGCAACTTTAACAAGAAACCTATCCAATGACGGGCACTTAATTCTGCCTCCTTTTCCATTTTTTGGAAATGTGACATTGGATTGTTGTTAAACAGATTCATCACTCGCACTGCTACACCATTCGAGTGGTGCTTTTCTACTAAATTTTGACTATACAAGTGAGGCACTCTGACTAAGACCAAGCATGGGAAACGATTACCCACAATCCCACAGCGAGAGAGAAAAGAACCATTGGCTCAGTTGTGATTATGTGACGATAGGCAGACAAAGCGTACACGTAATACTCGTATGGCAAGACCTCTCTTGTTTATCAAGTTAAAATTTATTTAAATATTGTGCTCGTCTTGCAAAACACTCACAAACCAAGTTACTCGCAATCCAAGGTCTTACCGTATTTTCATAATACAGAATATCAATTCATTCAGTCATATGTTTTATAGATGCTTATCCAAAGCAGGAAAGCAGTGATCCTGTAGCCATATGAAGAATGCACAGCGCACAAAGCATAGGGTACCCTGAATGGGATGCCAGTCCAACACTGGACACAGATCATCTCAGACTAGGCACTCTAAATAATTTGTAGACACTGTTTTACCTAAATAGCAAGTCTTCGGACAATCTAGTTCAAACACTGGTAGGACATGGAGACACTCCTGGCTACCAAAGATCCAGCTCAGGTAAAGCAGGTGGAAGATGGATGGATTCAGCTTGAGCACTCAGACGCAAGAGTGTGAATGAGCCAGACTTGTTAATACGGTCAGGGCCCCTTACCGTGTGTCCACCTCATTGCCTGGAAGGGGCGAGCTGTACCCTGGCGTTCCTCGGCCTACTTCCCCTGCAGGCACCAGGGCCCCACAGAGCGTATCAGAGGCAGACCCTGTGCGAGACTTGGGGCTCTCCGCAAACACGGAGGAGGAGCTGGAGTCCTTCCGCAGGCCCTGGCGCACAGGGGACCCTCGGCTGGGCGAGCCGGAGTAGGAGTCCCGGTCCCGCACATCGGGGATTTTCTGTGGGGATGAGGGCGGCATGCGGAAGCCCATCCCCAGTGTGGCGTATGCTTCAGGGTACAGCGGCCCCCCAGACTTGTAGAGAGCCTCCTCTACCTCCCCCTGCAGGGCTGCGGTGGAATAGGTGCTGAGCGAACGCACGGACCCGCGGCGGTACAGTGCCCCCGGCACGGGAAAGCTGAAAGGGTCGCTGACGGCCAGTGACTGGGCAGAGGCGATGCTGAGACGGCCCTCGTGCAGCAGGCCATAGGGCTCAGCGTACAGGCCCTCGTTCTTCAGCAGCACCATGTTCTTGGTGGATACCTCCTCGTCCGGCTTGACGTCACGCCGTTCCAGGATGGCGCTTGGGGAGGGTGAGAGGCCGGCCTGGGCATGCGCCACCAGTGGGTGGTGGGGATGCGGAGGTGCATGACCGGGCCCAGCAAAGGAGGGAGGGCGGCCGACAGTATAGGAGAGGCGGGAGCGGGAGGGGGAGCCCGAGGGGGGCGAGGATGAAGATGGAGCATTGTTAAGACGGCGGGTCGGCGATGACTCCCGGGAGGCGAATGCCATCTCCCTCTGAAAGGGGAGATAGAGAAGACAATATTACAGAATGCAGGGGCATTATCAAAGAATGAGGGGGCATTATCACAGAATCAGGGGGCATTATCACATAATGAATGGGGCATTATCACAGAAGGATGGGGCATTATCACAGAACTAACGGGCATTATCACAGAAGGATGGGGCATTATCACAGAACGAGGGGGCATTATCACAGAATGAGGGCGCATTATCACAGAAGGATGGGGCATTATCACATAATGAATGGGGCATTATCACAGAAGGATGGGGCATTATCATAGAAGGATGGGGCATTATCACAGAATGAGGGGGCATTATCACAGAAGGATGGGGCATTATCACATAATGAATGGGGCATTATCACAGAAGGATGGGGCATTATCACAGAATGAGGGGGCATTATCACAGAATGAGGGGCATTACCATAGAATAAAGGGGCATTATCACAGA
>JABFEB020000092.1:14728076-14741101 GCA_019775895.2 Stomatorhinus ivindoensis | reverse complement strand
AAAACACTCTAGTGCTCATGGAAGCTGCAGTCAATAAAAGCGAAGATTTGAACAGAGAGACCAAATGCTCTGCCCAACAATCATTACTTCTTCTTCAGCCATTACATTGTTGGCTCTGATAGGTGCTTTATGGCTATCTGATAACAGGCCTCGCCCCTGCCACTCACCCTCAGGTCCCCATTGGCTAAGTGGGCAGTAGGGTATGCAGCGTAGATGGGCTCCTTGCGGTAGATCTTGATGATGCTGCGATCCTGGATGTCTCGCACGTCCTCCAGCTCGTAGAAGATGTTGCGTGCCTCGTCCTTTATGAGGATGGCTGTGTTGGAGGATTTGAGCAGACCCACGGTGAGCTTCTGGGGGAACATGTGGGCAATGAGCGCGTGCAGAGTATCCAGGCTGCTCAGCTCATGCGTGATATGCACCCGCCGCGTCTCATCCCCGAATTGCAGGAAGAGGACGCCTGGAGACAGGGGGAAAGCGTAGGAACGGTCAACACGCTTAAAAAGGCGACTCTGCATAAATGTAGGCATTCAGTGTTGTGGGGCGGCGGCGGGGGGGCCAACCTGGTGACCGCAGCTTGGTCTGGCTAGAAGAGCGCGATAGGGGCAGACTCTGCCGTAACCGGTTCATGCGGTTGAAGCCCAGTGGCATCTCGGCCTCCGACATGGTCTCCAGGGATTCGGCCGAGGCGTAGGACAATTTGGCGGCCTGGTCAGCCAGGCCAGACTGGGTGGAATGAGAGTGTCGTGGGCTCCGGCTCTGCAAGGAAGGTGGGCGACAGTGTAGGGGTTCAAATTACTCTGTCACCATCAACACGATCACTTTGCCCATTCGACCATCTTCCAACAAGTCATCCAGCACGGGGTCACAGTGAACCTGGAGCCCATTCAGGGGATGGAAACCAAGGCATCTAGAGGAAACCCAGAGAGACACAGGGAGGACATCCAAACTGCAGGCTTGCTGAGGAGCAGGAGGAGCGAGGCTACATCACTATCTACCTCACCACCATGCACTTATTTCAGCAAAACAAATAGATTGTGCTTCACAAGTTGAATAAAAGCATTTGCTTGGAATGGATGCTAATATGAATTAACCATAGGTGAACAACATTAAATAATAATGCAGACCATGTCTAAATTTAACCGGTTCACGCTTATGCAAAATAAATGATGGCGATACTTCGATTATGTAAAGCGTGGATGAGAAGGACGCGAAAACGGCACCACTGAGAACATCAGCGGCCTTCAATGAAGTGTAGCGATCTGCCAGCCAATCAGATGTGAGCACATGTAATGACATAATCCCCCCAGAGCTGCAGGAGCTGTTTGTTTTCATGTGGTGAGTGAGAGGCACATATAGGGAGTGACGTGGAGCGCCCCAATTAAAGGCGTAGGTGGGCAGCTGTGTTTTAATCATCCAGTCGCAGAAAAGCCAGGGGATGGGGGCAGATGGAGGTGCCACGAGAGGCTGGCATGATGGTGTAGTGGAGCCAAGCTGCTCCCCGGCTTTCCCTGCAGCGGCTCTGCGTTCAGCGAGCTGGCTCAGAGATCCCTGCAGTCAGGGAATTTCCCAGCTCCGAACATGCGGTAATGAGCTCCCAGAGTACGTGGTGCCTTGCTTCGAATGCACGCCTGGTGTCATCAGGCCCCCGCAACTGGAAGGAAAGTGCGATTTGCTGCTCTTTTGTTGTTTAACCAAATCTACCTTCATCCCTGCAAATGTTGCCAAAGGTGACAGACGACTACATGTGCAGGGATACGTGGGGATGTACATGTCACGGTTTATTCACTTCACTCCTCACACATTAATCACCTATCACCACAGTACACTCCTGGATTTACATTGTAGACACAGAAACCTTAAGAACACAGACTTTCACACTTTAACTATATGTATTACATTGTCTTATTTTGTCCAAAGTGAGCATCAGTGAGTAGGGTCAACCCTAGAGCAACTGGGATTAAGGGCCTTGCTTAAGGCCCCAACAATGACATCACTCTGCCAACCACAGGATTTGGACCAATGGCCTTCTGATCATCCTTCTACACACACCACCCTGCACTTTATTGTTTGATATCTATTGTTTAATGCACTATATCTGGTCGCTTTTCACTTAGGAGTATATACTTATATATTTATACTTAGGAGTATATATTTTGATACTTATTTCGTTCATACATATGTCCACTGTTTCATAGTCTGGGACAACGATGTATTTCACTGTAAACTGTACCGAGTATAACTGTGTGACAAATAAAACTTTGACTTTGAAATCTAAAACTCTTCACTGCAGTCATGTGAGAGACAGTTGAAGCCTGGTAACAGACCAACAGTAGTACATCCATCAATTTAAGCCATTATAATTAAACAACACCAAAACCTAATCTACCACAGGGTCATAGGGGGGCCCAGTGTCTATCTGAGGTAATATAGAGCACCAGGCAAGGCTACACCCAGGATGGGGTATTGGACCATTACAGCACATAGAAATGCAAAACAGGGAATTTTACCTGCATTTTCATTTGGTCTGCAGGGGAAACTAGACCAGCCAGACAAATGTTAAAGAACACAGAAATTCCACACATGCATAGAGACAACATTCAAACATACCCAAGTCGGGAGGTGTGAGCCAAAAGTGCTGTCCATTCTCACACAGAAAAATTCACCCAGTCATAGTCTATAGATACATGGATTCACTCCCTGTTAGAGCAGAATCCAATTTTCAACTTCAATATAATAATAAAGCCTTAATTGTTAAATTTTCAAAACAAAAAAATTATAATTGTAAACTTTGTGTACATAATTAAATTTAGAAGTTAAATTTTTTGTTATTAAGAGAAAAATTGTATGTAATAAAAATTTGACCTCCCAATAAAATCTGGCATAAATTTATAAACCAGGAGTGTTCTACTTCTCTGATAGCAGAAGTGACCCTGTGTAAGTCTACATCTCCGTAAATTCATCACAGCAGGATTGAACTATTTTTCTCATTATTTCATGCAGAAGAGTAGCAGAAAATGAAGGAAATGTACTCAAATTGCGAGAGGACCCCTTGTGCACAATCTGCTTTAGGTCAGTGCGCAGATTTTCTATATGACTGACTCGGCCTCTGCAGGATTTGAGGCCTGTCAGCCATGTCCTGCTCGATTCCTGCTTGATTCGGCTATGTGCTTCACATCCTTGTCATGTTGAAATGCAAAATTATTCAGCTTCAGCTCTTTTGCGGAGGGCGGCAAGTTTTCCCGCAGAATTATCTCGATATTAATATTCATTTCCCACTGCATGCTGACCAGGGTGGGAGTCCCCACTGAGAAGAAAGAGCTACTAACACCACGTTAGCTACTGTTATGTTACTGTAGCCTTTGGGCGAGGATCTTGTCGCCTATGCACTTCCGCCTGTGATGTCTCTCCTGTATGCCCTGCTGCTGCACCACTGCCCGTCCTCAGAATCATCAGAAGAAGCACCAGCACCTGCTTGCCATCATCTGCCTCCCCGCTTTGAGACTCAGATCTTGAAATGGGGATAGTGTGAATTGGGACTTGGCATCTTGCTCATTTGACTTCCTCTGCCCGATTTCTTCTTTCTAGGGAGTTTCTCCTTACCACTGTCACCTCTGGCTTGCTTTCCTGGGGGTTTTATGTAGGGATAATGTGAAGTGCTTTGAGACAATGTAATCTTGTGAAAACTCGTTATCCAAATGAACTTGAACTGAATTGAATTAAACATACCAAATTCTCCACTGTCATGCTGCGCTCCATTTGAACTCGTAACTCAGAAATTCTGAGTTCTAATCAGAAATTTCAGCTGGAACATCCTCTGAAGTTGGAATTCCAACTCGTGAACTCGGAGGAATCAACACAACTCAGACCACAGAATCGAAGATGGCTGCACCCTTTATCAACAGAAGTTAAAGCTGTAGTTTTACACTATTTATTAGCACTTATGTTTTATTTGTGGTTCATTAAATCAGTCGTATACACAGTATCGTCCAACCACTATATGTGTACGTGTTGCTATGGTGTTTTTATGCACAAAATACCACATAATGTGTTGTTATCGACAGATATTGCTAACAGTGGCTAACAATTAACCAGGCTACAACCAGGAACTGTTTTAAATCAGAATTTCTTGCTTAGCCAGACAACTTATCAGATCTAAGGTAGTCTGGACTAAAAATAAGAGAAGGAAGATAAAGGGGTAAATCCGATAATATATCTGGCTAAGCAATAAATCGTGCTTTTTGAAACTCATGTGTGACATCCTTCCCAGTTCCGAGTTCCGATCCCTGAGGTAAATGGAACGCAGCATCAGACCACTAAGGATTTTTCCAGTATGGTTTTGAGAGACTGACTGAGATGTGACTGAATGATGTTTTTGTGAAATTGGCTTTTGTCTGTCACCCTGCTGCACAGTCGGGGAGTTCTGGAGGACACAGTTGCTGCATGCAGTGTGTGGTGGGTTAGGGTTAGGGTTAGGGTTAGGGTTTTGTCTTTGTCACCCTGCCGCACAGCCAGGGAGTTCTGGAGGACACAGCTGCTGCATGCAGTGTGTGGTGAGTTAGGGTTAGGGTTAAGGTTAGGGTTAGGGTTTTGTCTTTGTCACCCTGCCGCACAGCCAGGGAGTTCTGGAGGACACAGCTGCTGCATGCAGTGCGCGTTGGGTCCTGTGCCAGCAGCCTCCCTACGGAGCCCATTCGTTGAATAGTCATCCATCTTGGCAGTGGCTTGCTCCTGGCAAGGTCCTAAGGGTGCTATATTACCTTAGTTTCCTGATTACCAACTTCACGGTGTTCCATTGTATATTTATTGCTTTCAAAGTGCTTTCATATCCCTCGACTGATTTATACTTTCAACAGAAAAATAAACCCACTGTAATGCTGTAATGGACTCTAACATTACAGCATTAGTATTGCCTTTTCAATGGGAAAAATAACTTGCTTGAGTGGTAATGCCATATACATTGCTTTTTGTGTGTTCAGTACAGTTCTATTGCAAATTTAGCATCATTTGCTTTGTCCTTTGGGAAAAAAAAAATAATCAATCCATCTATTGATCTTCCAACTGCTTATCCAGTACAGGGTCACCATTGGGTGTGAAGCTCATCCTTCTCAACACAGGGCATAAGGGTATAGTCCTATATTATATAAGCAAAGTTAGCAACTGAATAGGCATTTTGAAAAGTTCATGGGTATACAAGGATGGAGCAGGGACAGGACTAACATCACACAGGGGCAAAATGTGAACAATCTAAAACAGGAAAACAGAGAGAAACCGGCCATATTTAACATTTAAAAAGACATGGAACGGTTAAATGTGGAATCCGCAGTACAGACTCCAACAAGCCGGGGCGTATGGCACTCTTCAGTGTACCAAAGTCTGAAAATGCTCCTTTAACATAATTATTGAATTAATTTAGCCTTAAGAACATATGGCCCACCCACTGTGGCCAGGATTAAGGACCCCAGGCTTAATCAATCAGCAGTATTGAGAATTCAGTTTTAGACAGTTTTACCTATTGTAGAACAGAGACTTCATTGTCTAGGTATACATAAATTTAGGCACGCTGAATAGATGTCTGGACAGTCCAGCTCTGGTCTGCTGTTGGATGTCTGCCTTTTAGCCCCCTTGTCCTCATTTTTCCCTACCCTCTACCCATCTCTCAGTCAACAACAAATTCTCCACCGCCCCTGGTTGCACAAAAACCATGAAACACATGCTGTGACGTACGACAGAAGCCAAGGACAGCTGTGCTTTTTTATGCCGTTCTCTCAAGATAATGAGATACTGTGCTTGACTTCTGTAGTATGTGAATGATATAGCCCCCAACTTTTCGAGGGTATCCTCTTTTTTGAGCCATAGTCCATGACTTAGGGCACCAGTGTCCTCCATTTTAGAGTCATGCTGGTGGTCCCCCCATCTGAGTAGTGAAACATAAGCAAAAACATTACTACTTCGACTGCGCAACAGAGAGAATACAGACACAGAGAGACACAGAAGCCAGGCCTACAACCATAAGCCATGAGTGTTAATGGGAGGGATGCATTATTCTCGGCTGCCAAATTCTGGGATTTTTCCGTTAATTCCCATATATTCCTGGTATTTCCCATGGAAAGTTTCCAACTTGGAATATTTCCAAAATCCCCCCACCTTAACTTCCCATGGAATGGAATGCTTCCTGAAATTTCCCACCCCTCTGCAACCCTACTCTTTACCTTCTCCAGTGTTGTAATGGCTATGTTTTATGTACAAGAGACAGAGGACTGTGGAAAGGTGGCTAAAAAAGACAACTTCCAATGTTTCAGTGAAAAAATCTTAAAAAATGGAAAGACACAGATGATGCTAGTGCCTGGCTGTTGCTTCCCATGACAAATCCCAGATGGCTGAGGATGGAGGTGTTAAACTCTACTGGAGAGAAGTTATTCATCTGGCACACCGAGGGGACTGAAAGAGTTTGGGGCTCCCTAGATGCTGGCAGCACTGAAGCAGTTGTCCATGTCACATCCAGATGCTCGCCACGCAGGCCTAGTCCGTGTGCTCAAGGAGGATCGGGGGGGGGGAAGCACAGCGCATGCTTTGAGAAATCACTCGAATTTGAAGACCTCTCTACCCTGCACTGGCAGCACAGGAAGAGCCATCCAGTTGCTTGCGAAGGGACTGGCTAGAGAAGAAAAGGGTGAGGCCCAAATCACATGTGGAAATCGATGTGAAAAACAGGTCTTTATTCCCCTGGAGTGGGGGATAATGATTGTCTGCACTATCACCAAAAATGCCCCCACCCACCCCTATACATCATATTACTTAGCTCTGCATGGGTGGCTGCTAAATGCGGATGTTATTATCAAAGGGGTAAACGATTCTTTTTATCCACCCCAGATAATAGAGTGATTCCCTCTCATTGCCCAGAACCTTGACACTGGCATTGCAGGCAGTAGTCCTGTTGGGAGTGAACGTTTCAGCTGCATGGTCTTGCTGAGCACACTCTGCTGCTTTCACGTCACCTTGTCATGAAGCTGCCAGATTAATACCGCACCACAGACTTATACAAGCCTTTTGTCTGTGGTGCAGCACATACTTTTGCACAAGGAGTCCCACTGTGGGCGAGCTACAGGCCTCTTGCAAGTTACGCAGACTCTCCCATGGATAAGTGCCCTGTCCAGAGTTTACCCAGGCTGTGTGTGCTACAGAGAATGCATGGATGAAGCAGCTGTATTTTATTTAACAACCACTAAGCAATGATTTGACTTACAGGCCTGTGGGCAATGACCCACCTATGCCTCAATGGTTAGCCTGCTGCATAAACTTTCCTTTTCCCTTAACTTGTGCCCTTTGGCTGAGGCTCAGTTGAGCAACAGTGTAAGTACTATACAAAGCCCATTTATACGCAGAAACAATTATTGCTCGAAATTATTTGATTCTGATTTTGCATCTTGTAAAACATGTAACCCCAAGTAAAAAAAAAACAATGTCAGATGTAGAATTAATTATATGCATGTTTTGTTTTTCTCTGCTTGAACAGTTTTTAAACAGTGCTTATTTTTCATCCATTTTCATAGATAGTATAGACTTCAAGAAGCCACATACAGTACTACTAATACTATATTAATAATACTAGCAACAACTATTATTATCATTATATTTGTATATTGTTTATTATGTAGTATTATTCTATTATGATTATTATTAATAATAATAATAATAATAATAAACAGTAATATAGCATTGTGACATGAAAACTGCACCCTGCAGTGTATCAGAAACGTCTGTCCAATAACTGGATTTACAGAAGAAGCAGGTAGGCAACTACACTGACCACAAGTAGTCAGAAAAGAAGTGACAGTAGCAGGTAGCTAGGGGCAGCCGGCTGGGATAGGACTTAATGTGGCGTCACCTTCAGCGAGCTCAGCTGCTGCCTGCTTGTGTTTCCCGGTCACATTCATTTCTAATGACAACCCACTTCAGAACAGAATTGGTCAGGAAGCAGACGTGGAGCACAAGCCCTTACCTTAGCTGGCAGCCTGGCATTTATCCTGCCGCGTCTGATAATCACTCGCGGGCAGCCTTAGACCTTACAAAAGGCAAATACGGGTCAGTCTGCCCCGTGTCAGTGTGCCTAGGTGAACTCTGCCCCCGCCCCTGATGAGCAGGATAGGTGGGCCCCGCTGACTGTGTCGGCTGCCTTCGCCCAAACAGACCAGTCCTCTGGATCTGCTGCCTGGCTGTTTTCAGCTCTGCTCTTCTGCTCTACAGGTCCTGGAATGGGCAGTGAGTAAGGGACCAGCTGCACATATCTGTAATCCCCCCCCCCCAGCTTCTCCACCACATCCTATGTAATCTAGGCTGTTTCTCTTCCAATTTCACAGACATGACCTCCCCGCGGTCCTGGCATACCGTTCCAGTGAGCACTCTAATTGGTACAGTCCACCCTCATCCTCATTATTAGGTCACAACCCGAATAACAGTGTAATGCACCAAACTGTCTAAATGCACCCTGCGTGTCACTTTTATGCATGATATACAGCACTGTGCAAAAGTCTTAGCCGGTCAAATAAAATAATGTGCAAATGATCTTCATCTTCGTGTGAAAATATGATTTTATGTCTGTCAAAGTATATTAAATTAGCTATTCCAAGACCTCTGCGGATGTCACCCCAGGATTTTCAATAACCACTTAACATATCCATGGGTCTCTTGACTCTAACGTATTGTGTTTGGCTAATCAACAGCTCATCAAATTATTTACTGGCTGGGGTAGCACTGAGTAGAGGTTTAGGAACTGAAGCTGTGTTCTTAACAGCTATCCAACACTATATTAAATCTACTTGACTAATGTCGTATAGGTTCTCCTCATGCAACCAAAGCAGCTCTGCCCCATCGCGGCATGGACTCCACAAGACCTCTGAAGTCATCCTGTGATATCCAGCGGCAAGATGCTAGCAGCAGATATTTACGTCCTTTAAATTGTGAGGTGGGTAGATCGGACTTGTTTGTCCAGCACATCCAAATG
This sequence comes from Stomatorhinus ivindoensis, assembly GCA_019775895.2. NCBI lineage: Eukaryota > Metazoa > Chordata > Actinopteri > Osteoglossiformes > Mormyridae > Stomatorhinus > Stomatorhinus ivindoensis. The sequence continues at coordinate 14,732,097 of JABFEB020000092.1, read as the reverse complement.
ATGCTCGATCATAGTGAGATCTGGGGAATTTGGAGGCCAAGTCAACTTCAAGAGCTGACTGCTCACTTGCCTAATTTACAGTGGTACCCTTGACAGGTACCACTGTAACAAGATAATCCTTGCTTTTCACTTCAGGTCTCAGTGGTTTTAATGTTAGGGCTGATATGTATAAGTAACACTTGGGAGAACAGACAAAATGTTTTTATTGTGTTGATGTTCATTTCCATTTATTCTAATATTAAATTGTTACACTCTACACAGGCTACTAAGATAAAAGATAAGCTTCAGACATTTTCTTTGACTGCCCAAACGTGAACATTCACACTAATATCTTGCTTATGTGATACTGAACACACTACACTGCATGAAAAGTCTAAATACACCCTACATGTCATATGTCTCCATATTTGTACATGCACATCAAATTCATCCTTTTTAAATTAACACACAAAATATGAGTCTGTATGTCTAAATACACCATATAAGCCACAATACACCACGTTGTTTGTAAATACATATTATGTATTACCTATATTCTCCACTCATCTCTAAACTCACCCTATACATCATCTTATATGTGTGAATTCCCTGTAAATATCATACTGTATTTTTAAACACACACTACAAATCACCATACACCATATGTCCACCATATGTGTATATAGCTCGATCATCTACGACCACACCAGGACAGTTGTCGGACTAAGCTGTTTGCATTCCACATTATGTAAAACAGGCTTCAGCATGCATAATGTTGCCATAGAAATGTCAGTTGACATGTCTCTAGATCCATTATTTCACCTGCACTGATAAAACTGCTATTTTTCCTTACATTATTATTTGTCAGCTGTGCTATCTTGTCCGCTCCCGTGTTTTCATGCACACACCAGTCATCTACTGTGACAGTGATGCATCGTGATAACATCCGCCCATCTTCAAGCTGCCTATCCAGCTTAGGCCTGAAGGGGGTCTCGAGCCTCTCTGACGGCATAAGAGAGAAGGCAAGAGTACGGTTTGGATGGAATGCCACCCTATCACGTGGTACACACACACGCTTGCACAATATGGGAAATTTTGAGATGCCAATTAGCCTAACTGCATTTGTTTGGTCTGAGGGAGGAAACCAGAATATTCTATACAATGCAGAAATAAACACACCACACACACACAGAGCAGGGGTGAGATTTGAACCCACAACCCTGCAGGCAACAGTACTACCCACAGAGCCACCATGTCATCCCACACATCATTCCACTGCGACATCATTTCCTGACTCAGGAAATACAAAGATAGGGGGCTGCAAATGAAATGAGGAAGATGTAACGAAGATGACAGCCTAGCAGTGCCCGCTCCGTGAGCTTTATCGTCCTCAAGCACAGAGCAAAACACACTTAGTGACTCAGACAATGTATCTCTTTTAACAGCTCAAGAACTTTTATGAATAGTATTACATGAACACACACAAGTTAATCTCTTCACTAAAATGGTGTTTATTATCTCTTGAGTACATCAGGTATGTCATTATCAGCAAATTAAATTAAACTTCACAGCACAGAGCTGCCGTACTGGCAAATATTTTTAAAGATAAATCTTTAAAAATAGCTTGAAAGAAATGTCTGTAAAATATTGGCATATAATTATGTTGATTTTTAAACTTAGTTTGTATGACAGTTGGGTATGTTTGACGTTTTACATGTGCAGATCTGGTAGATGATGACAGGGACCCCATCTGTGTTTTAGCTGAGTATGTCTCTCACCAGCCAGGCAGAGCAGGAAGTGATATATGTGTGTATATATACATATACATCCACACATATGGGGACTCAACAGATATCTGGCTTATATTTAAGATTTTTTGATAAATTCTCCATGTAGCTCTCCATTATGGACCCACACAGAAGATGATAGCAGCAGAGTGTCAGAACCCTGCCTACAAAGCCCCCTGTCTCCAAGGCAAAACCAAGGCATCAAAATTGGGAAAAAATACTCTGCGCTACTCACATTTTCACCTAATATTCATAAATATACAGAAATTTACTGAAGTCAGGACAGCAGAGTAACTTGACAGGTTGGAGGTTTGAATCTCACCCCCCTCTGCAGTCCGGCATTGCGCATGACGTGTGTGCATGTGTGTGCATGTGTGTGCCTTGAGATAGACCGGCACCTAGTGCCCACCCTGTGCCCAAGGTGCCTCTGCACCAGGTGCATCCTGGGATACGCTCCAGCCTGTCCATTATCTTGTACCCTCCAGGTTAGCGGCTAGAATACTGTTTGATGAGGTTAGATACAGCACAGAATGAGGTTAGATACAGTACTGTGGAAAAAAAGCTTCTGTTCCCTCATAATGGAGACGACTTCTGATCGGGGCCCTCTGTTGTTTCCTCTTGTTGCTATAAACGATGTCGTTCGTGGTTCATGAGTTTCAGGAACCTCCTCTGAGCAGCTTAAGTGGACGTGATGCTTCAATTATATATGAGCAAAGAGAGGTGGGGTTAGCACGGCTACAGCCGTCAGACGAGCAGCAGCGAGCTATCGGAGACGCGAGAACAGGAGTGGCGAGGATTTAGAAGACATCAGAGGGACGCAGAGGGGGGCAGGGTGAGAGAAACAGAGAGAGAGTGACACTGAGCTTCAGCCCGCAGTGCTACTGGACAGTTAGGCCACATTGGACCAGAAAATACATAGAATAAGTACTGATACATGACGGCAAATTTACATATAATTTATGCATAATTTAGAGGATGAAAAATTTGTTTTCCTTTACAATGTTCGTGCTCAGGAGGATGTGGAGAAAACATGCATTTTTAGCATGTCGTATGATGTTTTGTGTTGTCCATAGTGGATGTTTCTTACTGAAGGTGTAAGAGTGCCGAATTATGTTCCTACTACACGTGATTAGAGGACACGCAGACGGGTGCGTGATTCTCCCATTCAAAATGAAAATAGATTTAAAAGCTGCATTTTTGGTGAATAGTACTGAGTCTATTTTTATGTTGTGTGTCTAGGGGGCATTGCGCAGGCCTGTGATTCAGTCTCTGGAACAGAAGGAGGTAGGAAGTGGCCAGTAGGAAAGATTAATATCACAGGAAGCGCCATTGGAGGCCCCCCACCCTAAGCGGGGGTGAGAACCTAAAAGGTTTCTGTGTGAAAGCAGCCACTCTATGAGGTGTACGAGTTGGGGGGGGGGGGGGTTGTGAGAAATAAGGGACAGCGTGACAGAATGACAGTACAGACTTCATAGGGTGGCGCGAAGCCCCGCCCTCTAGTAGCAATGCATGATTTTACACGCTCCCTCCATTGCATTTCATTCTAATTTTTGGTGGCCTCCTCTTCCCTCTGCAGTACTGCAGCGAACGCTCACCTTTCATTCCACAGCCATCCCGAAGGTGCCCCGCACCCCCATCCACCCATCTTTGTTGACATTGTGCCCGTTGATGAAAAGCCGCGCACCAGGCTGAGAATTCTTCCCTTTTAACTGTCCCCCTTTTTTCTTTCCTCTCCTGGCCACACTTCATCTTCACTTCATCCTTCCTTTATGGACGTGACACATGTTCTCCGCAAACATGACCCCGTACACTTAACCCAGCGAATCTTTCATGGAATACTGATTGTTCTTTGAAAGCTCTTATGTTATACTCACTGGCCCTTGAATGAGGTTCTTACTTTGTTAATAGTTAATTGTGTAGTTGTATAGCTGCTCTGTAGCTTCTGCTCCAAAACTGTGTACACTTGTACCTGGGCATTCACTGGAAGCTCAGCCTCGCTGTACCTGGGCATTCACTGGAAGCTCAGCCTCGCTGTACCTGGGCATTCACTGGAAGCTCAGCTTGGCTGCACTTACGCCTAACTGAGTCCTTGTTAGCATGAATGTCTGCAATGTGCTATTTGCCTCACTTGTATCTCACTCTGGGCAAAGGTACCTGGTAAAAATATAAATGTAAATAAACTGCCGTGCTATGTGGAAGACAGCCATAGCCTGGTATCAGCAGCAGCTTATGACAAACCAATCAATTGCAAACTG
>JABFEB020000092.1:14662411-14672448 GCA_019775895.2 Stomatorhinus ivindoensis | reverse complement strand
TCTGTCTTCATTTCGGAGCGCAGTCACGGGAGAGCCTGATATTTTCCCTGTGTCATATTCCACATCTGCCTGTGGAATGCCAGTTGTATTTCATCCCATCCGTACTCTGCTTTGTTTTGAGACGGCAGCGATATGCAACCCCGTGATATTTCAGCCCGTCATTCAGGGGCAAGGTGACAGAAAAAGTAAATTAAGAAACGGCGTCTTCACGATGTGATGACAGGGAGCCGTTTGATGGCCGAGTCCCTCCCCCCCTATGTCAGTGACGGCGTCTTCTGAGGCGTTAAAAACAGGCTGCGGGACAGTCTGCGATGCCAGCGATACTGATGTACCCTTTACCCCCCCACACAGAGACACCTGCAAGATGCACCAGGACTCACAGAAGGCATCAGAGAAAGCATGGATCTCTGCTACCAGGGTCAACCTTGGGCTGTACAGATCATTTCTCAAGACGGCACTGTAGGTTTTTTCTTGCTGATCTGAATTCACCGGCTGATAACAACAGGAATAAAATGTAACGCACCACTGCAACAGACTTAATCTTTGGAGAAGAACAGGGACTGATAGGCCATACTCACACTAGGCGATCTGTACCGTGTCAAGCATACTTGACCCCCAAAGTCCAGTTCATTCGTCTAGTGTGATTTCTCTGTGCCGTGCCTGGGCAGAATATGCTTAAGTGGTGGAATCAGCTGTTTATAGGGCACACTGTGTCCCCAGGCCAAGCCACGCCCAAACACAGACATGACATCAAGGGTGCCTCTGACACACGCATGTAACATGTACACTACACTAAAACGGGACCTGGTTCTAATAAATCAGGTAGGCCGTTCAGATCAGGTAGTGACAATATTGCGGCAAACGGATCGATTAGGTCAGGGGTGGCCAACCTGATCGTAAAGGGCCAGTGTGTATGCAGGTTTTCACTGCAGCTCCCTTATCAGGTCACTAATCAGAGGACTGATTGGCTGAAGAGTCCTCACAACTGGATCCAACATACAAAATCTCAGAGATATTTGGTCAAATATGGCACATGCTTCTTCTCCATGCAGCATGATTAAATGAAAATAGCTGTTACATACTCAATAAATCCATAAGAGGGCCATGCGTCATCGCACCCTAAACGATTCCAAATAAGCCACAAAATAACGACATTAATCATCAACTCCACTGTGCACTGTGATAGCACTTTCCGTCATATGTTATCTTCAACAAAAAAGTTGAATGGTGATGATAAAAGCTCAGGCCTGGAACATTAAGTGCAATGGGGGAAATCAACCAGGCTAACTGTGAGCATAGGGCTCTGGTCATGGTTAGGGTACTAACCATTGTTATAAGCAGGGTGCGTGCATGGAGACAGCCCTGCAAGCCTCAAACTGGCCGTGTTTCACACCCACCATGAAGCCACGCCACCATGCCGGGTGAGCTGGCTGCCACAGCACCACTTTTGCCACTTCCTGAGTCCGGGACTCCCAGCCAATCTCTGCGTTAACCGCAAGCAGGCTTCCTGGTTTGCTCAGCGCACACAGAGTCAGCACCGGGGTCGTCCCACCTGGTCCTCCCCGCCAACGCCACGAGATCAAAGAGCCGGACGTGCCGTGGAGCACATGGAAAAGCCTGATGACTGGACCTGCTTTGATGCTGCGATGCATCTCAGGGGTAATGACATATGTGGGCTGCATAAATGTTCATCAGAGGAGGCCACACGTCACTCGCTGCACAAGTTAACAGGCCACCAGCTGTAGGCTCACAAAAACTGAAACGATGGAAGAGAATCTGAAAACCGACATCCTTATTCCTAATTTTAAAGAAATATAACTTCAAAGACATTTTAGGAATTAAATTTATAGCACTTAAACAGAATTAAAATTTATGGAAGATTAGGGTCACCATGAAAACATTAATTGAATTCTGACTTTAATGTCAGAATTCTGAATTTAATCTCAGAATTCTGAGTTTAGAAAAAAAGTCAGAATTCTGAGACAAAAGTCAGAATTCTGATATTAAAGTCAGAATTCAAATAATATTTTCATGGTGGCCCTAATCCTCTTCCGTATAAATTAGAGTTAGAATTGTAGGTTGTTCAAAAAAATGTCTGGGACACAGACCGGGGTAGGAAGAAAATCTTGCTTTCCAAATCAAGCTGATAGTGCAATGAAAATACAAAGTCATTATCAGTTCATCGTCTGAGGACAAGCTGCCTAAATCAATAACGTTTTCATTTATTGCAAGTCAATGAAAATCAGCTTAACATAATTTTGCGTTGAAGAAGAAGCTACCGCATAATAAACTATAAGATGGATTCATTTAAAAAGTCATGTTTAAGGGTAAACACCAGAGAATCTTGAGGAGTTTCTGCCAGTCGTGAGATTCTAACCTAATCCTTCTACACAACAATGCATAACAAATAGGGATCCTAACACCATTAGCAGATCAAGGTGCCCCTAAGCATTCTAAGATGGCAGGTGTGAAACCTGGTCATAATAAAGAGTCCAAAGCTAGGTAACAAAGGAGTCATAGTTACCAACCCCAAGCAGATCCGTCTGGCCACAGTAAGATCCAAACTCCGATCTTATGAAGATGATGAAGAGATTAGTTTGATTTCTAAAACACCCAGACACCTCCAGAAGGCCAATTAAAGTAACCACTCTCATCATGTGACAATGTGAAACTTTGGCAGTCAAATTTGCAAAATAGCAAAATGCTACATCAGGGACCTGTCAAGAGGCACCAGCGAGGGAGTAAGGAATGAGACCATTCAACACAACGTCCCTGTGCCGTTAGATCACACAATGATGTGCCGGAAAGACCTGGTTTTCTTTTTTTAGGAGCATTAAAAGCTGAAACATAAAGTGAGCAATTAGCTTTCAATAGTCCGAAGTGTGAAATTGCCTGTTCACATTCTCCATACAGCAAACAAGTAAAAATGACTTCCCCCGGCTGCTAATAAAGGAGGGCACTTCAAGGATATTACAGAATCTGTGCTCCAATCCAAGCCAGATTATAAAGTAGGAGAACGCATGCAAACAGCTAATGATCACTACACTCTGCAGGACACTCAACACCACAGCTGCTGCTGATTAAATAAATAAGTCCCTTCAAACATATCTGGGCGAATTTCTTTTGTGAGCTGATACTTAAGCCATAAAGACAAAGCTTACCTCCCATTGCTGGCAGGCTCCCTTGCACCCCCCCAGGGCTACTTGTCCTGTCCCAGCATCAGCTCCTGGCCGGATCAGCAGCACCCCGCTGCTAACACCTGGACACCCTGGCCAAGCATCCAGCCCAGCAAACACTTGTCACTGCCACATTGGCACAGCAGACTGGCAATGGCAGGCGGGCAGCATTATTAGCCCCCAGAAAGAACTGCATATGGATTTAAACAGCCCCCTACACACTCACGCACCCCTAAACATGCACGCATGTTTATTTCAAGTAAAAGGACAAAAATACAAGCAGCTTAGAAGCATGAAAAAGCTTACAGTATGTGATCATCAGCACACAAAAACCCGTACACCCATCTGCACCACACATCTGTTCCATGGAGTAACACTTCTGTTTATGACCGGATCAAAGATTACTGCCAAGGAATACACATGTTCGAGCACTCGGAAGGTCTCACAAAAGCCACTCAAAATCTAAAAGGAAGCTTTGGAGTATTAAACTGGACTGAGAAGATGAGCATGCTTTTAGGATTAGGACACGCACACACATTTATGCAAAGACAATGTTTGCCAAGTCAAAGGTACAACTGTAGTTCCCTTCCAGGGAAATAAAAAAAAAGATGTAGCTGGAAACCAAGTAATTAAAGCTGTAGAAGCAGCTTATTAGTTTAGAGTGTTTTTGCTAATGATCTTAAAACCCAGAGGTTTCATTCTATGGGTGAATCTTCAGCAGGATTTGACCTCAGTTACAGGGAGATGGTAAAGAGTATGGATCATGTTCTTATCAACCTTTTAAAAACCATCACAGTTTTAAAATGACAATTCCCTAGCCCCCTACCCAACCACTAGAACAGTACTCTGCAGTTCATGGGTTGAGTATAAATGAAGCTGAATATGCCGTTCTCTCAATCTGGCACTGACAGAAAAAAGAAAACCCCCACAGCTTCACTGCATTTTTAGCACTCTGTCAACTTTTCAAGGCAGTTTGTGTTTGTTTTTTAAATTAGTGCTCATTTCAGTACTGGATCTTTACACAGTAATGGTGTGGATCAGTGCTCCCCAGACTGAATGCAGGGTACTGTAGAGCAGTGGTCTGAAATCTGTTGTGCATTGGCAAGGCGGCACATTTAGACTGCCAGCCTACCTAGCATCACACAAGCCCGCCTGTGTGTGAATGTCAAGGGGTGGTGCTGCACCTTCGCCCGTGACCCTCTCTGCCTCCCACTTACAGTAATATACGTTCTGAAAGCAACACCTTCACGATTCATCATCAAAACTGCCGTGCGGTGAGTTCCATCATGGGCCAAAACACCGGAGGCCCTGCATACAGTATATCCACTGCGACGCCTGAAACAGCAAACCTGCATCATACCACGACAGTCCACAGGGAGGCTTAAAAAAAGAGCAGGAAAATTTTATCAAAGATCGTAAAGGAAAACAGAAATCGGAGCACGCAGATCACATCAATCTACAATCTCCTTTTATTCCTTGCTTTTCGACCTAAATGACCTCCCGCAATCACATGAATTTGGTATACTTATACAGGAGATCAGCACATGTAACATGACCACTAAGAAATCTGACAGTGTGAGCTACAGATGTGACGGCATTCCCCAATAGCACACACGGGCAGGAGGGGGAGTCCAAGGTGAAATAAATCGGTGCAGCTGATGGGGGGGGGGGGGGGCATTTAAGCTTGCAGGCAGCTGCTGGAAGCTCTACCCCCCTGTTTATAGGGCACACTGTGTCCCCAGGGTTCCACTAGGGGACATGAGAGGCATATAAGCATGGTAGTATCAAGTCTGGGAAATCCGCGGTGAAGAGAAGTCGGGGCTGTGGTATAAGTGGCAGCCGGTCACGCCTCGCTGGCCAGCAGAATTCATTATCTCAAAACCAGAACAGCTGAGAGCTTGTCCTTACTCTCTAGCTACGGCTTCCTGCCCAGGACGCCAAACCCTACCTTAAGGCGTTGCAGAACCAGCTCTCCTGCGATGTGGATGCACGTGTGGGGGGGCACTGCAGTGTGTGGAGGCACACAGGGATGCAGTGGAAAGTGCAGTGTGGTACAGAAAGGCTTCAATTATCTTTTCTGCGATAATCACCATGGTGAGTTTTATTCCTTTACTTAACATCTATAGATAATTCCACTGCGTGATGTAAAACTTGCTGAAGATTATCAAGAAGCCCTCCATGAGAATTCATATGCAAGGAGTGAGAGGGACTTGGGACGAGTCCTGCAGTACTTAGAAAAGAAATCCAAGACAGAAAACCATCTGCAACTAGGACGTTTATAGCACAAAAAAGGAGGAAGAAAATAAAAGAGCAAGATACAACACACAGAGAACAGGAGCAATGCCTCATGGTCCATACAAACATTGTTTCACACACACACACACACACACACACACAAATCAATACTATATTTTAAGCCACCTGAGCAGAAAAGCTGGGAGATCAAGAAAGGAGCAGAAGAAAAGAAAATGAAAGCAACTTCAATAGCTTCCCTTATCTACAGCCACTCATACGCATCCCATTTCATAAATTCATTTTTCCACTACATAAACAGCAAACAGAGGAATTGTGTTGTATGTAAGACATGTGTGTGTGCACTGTGACAGACTAGCATCCTGTGAAGGGTGTTCCCCTGCCTGTGACCTGTGCTGCCTGGAATGGATGTAACTAAATTAGCCAATGGAAGGTGAATGGATGGTTATAATGACAAAGCGCCACCCCCCCCCCCCCCATCCTACATATAATGTCCTACTGCTTCGTCCATCATGTGACTTGCACGTTTACTGAAAACTTAAAGTCCCAACCCAGACCCATCTTAGCAGCATCCAGAACGTCCATGTTATTTTATATTCTCCACACATGAGTTGAGGCTTGATTAAATGTCCTAATTAAGTGAGACAGTTCTCATTAACCCACAATCAAGACCATGGGGGGGGGGGGCAGGGTATGGGCAGCCAGCCAGCAGGTCATATGCTCATGACCCCAGGGGGTTCCTGCGATTTAACCTCGCAGCTGCAGGTATATCACCAGAATTTTAAAAAAGGAAAGTATTATAAATGATACAGCTGTTATAATATCCATCTTCAAACTGCTTATGCTGGTTGGGGTCATAAAAGGTCTAGAATCTATTCTAGGCAAATCAGGGCACAAGGCAGAGGGTTACCCTGGGCAGGACACTGTGAGCTACTGTGACCACACTGTTACTCTTATCATCCTAAAATATCCATAGCCACCTGTCCTATGCAGGGTTGTGGGGGACTCGAGCCTATCCCAAATGCTACAGGAGCAAGGCAGGGAACAACACAGGATGGGGCGCCAGCCCATCTCTGGGCTTTAAATATCTCAATGTCTGATATTTTAAAAATGTCTGCCGTAAAACCGCCCGCATCCGTGGGTCACCCGCAGGCAGGTCAAAAAGTTACAAAACGCATTTTATTATCGATCAGTGCGTGTTGTAAACGGGGTCAGCATATAAATGCAGTCGGCGTATATTTTTCTATTTGGAGTTTTCAATTTGTAGGATAAGCTACTAGTTTAGTGAAATATCACGGTTAAGTATGCTCTGCTCTACTTCATTATCAAGTTCTAATAAGTTCATTTAAATCTGATAGAGTTCTCAGATCTGGTGTTACAGTTTTGACAACTAGTGTGTTTTGCATACATGTTTATTTGTGTGTGCGAGAGAGATGTCTTTCGTGCAATTTCCGCAACCCTTCGATAAATCGTAAAAATGATCTTTCGGTTTCTTTGTTGTTGTTTGGTACACAGTTAATCTTGCATAAAATTATGTCGTCATCTTCTATCAGGGTACCCGCGGTCATGGAAACCTGGAAATGTTTTGGAAAGTTTTGGAATTTTGGACAATTACTATCTGAAACTGCATGATCATCAAATCAAAGCAAACTTGTGGGTTTTTGAAAATTTTCTTGTGGTACTGGAAGTTTTGGAAAAGTCATGGAAATTTATTCTGCCATAACTGGAGGAACCCTGTTCAATGCGAATCTAGCACAAATCTATGTCATCTATGGGTTGACATTTCATTGGTAGGTTCCATGGCAATACAGACTCACTGGTGTTTTTTTCGGGTCGGGTCGGGCCGGGTTGGGTGTTTGGGTCATTAACTACGCGTATTTTTACGGGTCGGGTGGATCGGTTTGGGGCGGGTGCTAAAAAAAGTCGACCCGCGCAACACTAGTAAGCATTGTCCCACTTACATATGCTTAGCAATCTGTGAGTATTTCAGGAGAAACACAACTGAAAACAAATGTTACGATTCTGCCCTTTGTTACGTAAGACATTGTTTAGCTCGTTTCTAAAATGCGGGTTGTTTTGGCTCCTAATCACTTCTGACAGAAAAATGTGAACCAGAATACTGAAATTCCTTAAGGAGGTCGTATCCTAGCTAGGTACAGGGAGAGGTGAGCATAAAAGACAAGCATGTGAAGACAAGTAACTATTTACATTTGGATCTGCTAATTTGTACATACTGAAATAGTAAACATTTAGATGCTGAGCCTGTGCCCTGACACATTATCTTTACCAAGGAGGTGATTATTTATGAATAGCACCAGTTTTATTATTAATTATGGGAAGAAAAATATGGCTTTGGCTCCACTGTGACAGCTAGCACTCTGGGTGCTACAGAAGGTAACAAGGCTGGCGATTAATCTCCACTGTGGCAGAGGGTCCCAGGGGGTCTTCAGCCAGAGTCCTAGGCTGAGCTCCCATCACACACAAACACAGGTCTGATTCCTGGGGCATTCGCACCAAAGCCCCTCAGGCAGATGTTCTTGGTGGATCGAGCCCCAAGTACTGTCAAGGCCCGCCCATTCATGTCAGCCCAAGCTTAGAAAACAAACCCAAAGTAAAAGGCTATAGCAACATTTAAGAATCACAGATGCCTCAGTGTAATGAACTGTTAGAGAGTTAATTTCCACAGTTACCACCAAACACGTGCTACTTAGCATCCTGTTGTGCCTAAATGAGCTAAAATAAATTGGATGGTTCTTTATGAAGTGCAGTAGATTCCATTATGGATTAAAAGGTACAGATGAGTAATCTTGAATGACTGCTGACGATTGAGCATTTGGATACTCCTCCAATGCACAAGCTCAAAATGTCCCTCGGTGTCCATGATCACCCAGAAAACATCACCATAAGTTACCATAAGAGTCAGACAACTTCAAATTTGCAGTTTTTTGTCCATTTGACCGATATGGGATTTTAGGGTGAGATTTATAGATGACGAGTGAGCGCATGATCACGTAGGTGCCTTCCATCCCTCGGGGGGGGGAGGGGGAGCAATTTATCCTGTTGCTTGCAAGGGGGGATTACAGGAATAACTCATGGATCACCCAGCTCAGCACTTTCAATATCTTTCATGGGGCATCGAAAGCATTCATCACTTTCATAATGTAATAGTCACTCAGAACTGGTCCTTGGGCAGAAAGGGCAAACCTACGTGCAGGGCTCCTCTAGAATAAGGAGCCTTTACTTTAGGGACACGATTCAGTCGTTACTGGAGCCTCCATTCTCTGGGTTCCCAGCGGAGGGCTCAGTTACCCCAAGGTGGGCACAAGGTTAAGTGAAAGAGATACCTGATGTGTCAACAGCACCAAAGCCCTCGAAGTCAAAAGCTTTAATAGCCACGTCAAAGGGAAAAACTCCACAATTACTATCAACTTGTTGGCAAAGGTTTTTGATTATTTTAAAAGTATGCCTGTTTACTTATACAGTGATCTCACTGTATAATTTGATCATCATTTGTATAGTGAAAATGAATGGATATTTTTTATTACGTATAATACTTTTTATGATTAGGCAACAAAAACATTTTCATATAAACCCAGACATCTAAGATTTAACCAATTTAATCTAAAATGTATACCAAGACATTCAACCGCACAGTGGAAGAATAATTTACAGTGAACCAATATTTATGAATGAAAAGGTGCAACTTACAGCCAATCCTCATGGTGATGTTTCACGCTCAGAGATACATTCCAGCCCTAATTACACGGCAAGAGGATGCCTTGTCATCCTTAAGGTTAAATCCTTCCTCCATCGTAGCTCAAGGAGCAAAGTTCATAATTACTTAATCTCCATAGACTCCGTCTTCTTGTTTAATCGACCCCATCCAATATCCACGTCACCATTTCCCCCCCAACAAGCCCGACCTCTGCCAGTAGATGTGGACTGGAATGCTGGTGAGCTGTTTTACAAGAACGCACTATCCTGAAATGGAAAACAGCATCACTTGCTGGGTGGCCACACTGGTGACCAGCCTGGAACTCAACCCTAAATGTTGTCACTCTGGTAATAAAAAAAAAAAACAAAACCTGAATGAGTTAGGCACTTCTTTTTTCATGCTTTGAACCCCCTTAAAGGGGCAGATAAAACCAGCTAGTCGAGTTTGGGACGGCAGCTTGACGACACAATGCGAAGAGACTGAGGCCATCTCACATTTCCGCTGCTGAAAAACAGGCCGTATAATGAAACAGCTGAAACACCAACTGCCCCCCTAGGGATTGGGGGGGGGGGTGGGAGGTAATTCCGGCCCTCATTAATCTTTCACATGGCATACCTGGCCCAGCATGAGGAGATTTACACCGCCCTTCATGGATACTGCAAAAAGGAGTTGGACCAAACTGACTAAGCCGGACCTCTTAAGATAAACAGACCCCTCCTGGGCCGTGTCCAGCCACAGTGACTCCATCCAGTCAGGTCCTGATGGAACTTAAGAAACACAAAGAGAGCCGTTGCTCCTAAAGTTCATTCATCAGGCACTGCTCCTACTCTCATTGTGCAGTAACAACTACAGAAAACGTCGCTGGCATCAATGAACGTATGGTGTCAGACGCC
>JABFEB020000092.1:14627372-14646165 GCA_019775895.2 Stomatorhinus ivindoensis | reverse complement strand
GCATTCTGACATGTCGGAGCTTCCTCACGAGTTAGTGCAGCTGCCTCTGTGTAGCAGCTCTGTTCCATATGAGAGAGAATTAGGGAGGCAGCTGGAGAACAAGAGAGAAACAAATGAGAAACCAAGCAAAAGAGGATAGGGGGTGAGTCCATGTGCTTGTTCAAGCTCTGCAGTGGGTCTTGAAAGTGTGAAATGTGGGCCAGTCCAAAGTTCCTGACACCCAAGCTCAGGCTGAAGAAGATTTCTGAACACAAAAGCAAGGGGAAGTAACCCTCAGAAAAGATTTGATGTTTCACATATTAAGAAATCCAGAAAAACAGTCCAGAATTACGTAGGCTGAGCAGCTAAGGGTAATTCATTTTGCTATAATGTATATAACCTTTTAACATATTTAATGTCTCGTTATTCAGCTGGAGCACATAATAATAATAATAATAATAATAATAATAATAATAATCCTTTATTGGCCATTGCACAAATACGAGTATAGGTACATAGGGATTCATCTTTTTGTCTGCCCCATTTTGCTCTTCATATCTCACATACCCACAGAGTGCTATTCCCTGGGACCCTCTCAAGCGATGGTTAAGGTTACTGTCTACAAATGTACTGTGTGGCACATACTACCGATTCAGGGCTTTGAATATGTGATATTCAGGGACGCTAGGAACCATTACTAAGTATATTTGGGAATATAGCAATTTTCCTATTACTAGTGTAACTGTTTAACACATTCTCTTCTTAGTCATCAAATTTGCAAATACAAAACATTTGTTATATAATGTTGTCCTTGAAGTGTGATGAGTTTGGTAAGGAAAAGAATTAACTATCAACATTGGCAGGGGTTTTAATTGCATGCTAGATAGTCAGCATTCACCATTAAAGCCAGAGAACACAACAGCTGTTATACCCAAGAATCCAGTCACAAAGAAATTGAGAAATAGGAACTGCAAGACCCACAATACTCAATGGAAGTAAATGAATAGATTAATATTATTAGCATTTTAATATAGCTTGCATGAAATTTTTCTCGATTATAGCACTTTAATACTATTTTTGTTACTACTTGAAATGCATTAACACAATGATTTATCTGTACATATAAATATACAAAAGTATATGCAACCTTGTTTCCAAAAAAGTTGGGACTCTGTGTAGTTGTAAATAAAAACAGAATGCAATGATTTACAAATCATTTAAACCCAATATTTAATTGAAAATAGAACACATCAAATGTTGAAACTAATAAATGTTATTGCTTTATGACAATAGTGCAGATCACGGTACATGACCAGTTTCCTGATATGGAATTACTGACATGGTTATATGGCACTTCCCCAGCAATGCTCTAGACACCCCACAGCTTGTGTACTCAGGAAGAGTTCAGTGGGTGACACTTCACCCCAGCCTCGAACATCTGAACAATATGAGCACCTTAGCCAGGATGTTATTCGTCAGCTCAGCCTTTAGGACCACGCCAGAGAAGCTGGTGGGAAACTCTGGCCTCAGCAACTCCAAATGCAACTGGGTTCTGGATTTCCTGAAAAGAAAGTGTCCCCAGGGAGTGAAGATCGGAGATAAGACCTCATCCTATCCATCCATCCATTTTCTATACCCGCTTATCCTACTGGGTTGCGGGGGGTCCGGAGCCTACCCGGAAGCAACGGGCACGATGCAGGGAACAACCCTGGACAGGGGGCCAGCCCATCGCAGGGCACACTCACACACCATCCACACCTACAGGCAATTTCGCAACTCCAATCAGCCTCAGCATGTCTTTAGACTGTGGGGGGAAACCGGAGGAAACCCCACGACGGAACAGGGAGAACATGCAAACTCCACACACATGGAACCTAGGTGGGGACTCGAACCCAGGTCCCAGCGGTGTGAGGTAACAGTGCTAACCACTGCACCACCATGCCGCCCCCTAAGACCTCATCCCTTCTGACGTAATGACTGCGGTTGCAGATTCAGAAGCAACCACGTGAACTTTGCTGATGATTCACAGTAATTAGTCTCAGCACCCGTAATGATGGGTTCACATACAGGAGCAAGGTGGTAGAGCTAGTGGAATGGTACCATAACAACAACCTCACTCTGAAGATCAATAAAACAGAGCGGATTACTGTGGACACACGGCCCTGCAGCATGCACATGCCAATCAACCTCGATGGCTCCTGCCAGGTGATAAAAATTTAAAATACATAGTTTATCTTTGGAAATTACTCAACCCCTCCAAAAACACCCCCAATGCTCCTTGGCACAGTGGTATACTGGCAATGGACTGCAGGTAGGGATCCTCATTGTAGGATGCCTACTCTTCGGGGCCAGAGAGAACCTACACAACATGCTCACCGTATTCCTTCTCCCTAGCATGAGCTTTATGCTATGTTGAGAAACACCGTCCCAGGCCAGGTTGGGATAATTAGTGCTGACCAGCTGTGTGCAGTTAGCATCCTCATAGGTGGTGTCTGAAATGACCAAGAGGACAATGTTATCATCCTCCTGCTATTTCGGCCGCCTACTGAAGTGTAGAAAATTTCTGATGAGCTGATCAAGAATATAAACGAAACTTATTTCACTTCACTATTGCATGTGTATTGCCTGTAGTCTGTTCAGGGGGGACTTCCCATAAGGCAGGGGTAGGCTGAAAACTTGGGGCCCCATGAAGACAGAAATTCCAGAAGTTACATTTAAGGAACATAATATGATCATTTAAATGACAGCAACATGCATGTTATTTGCATTTGTAGCAGCAGTTTTCAGGATAGACAATGTTATCCCCATCCTAGCTGCAATAAATTATTCTACCTTGAGAATTCGTGCTACCCAGCTATCTCTTACCACTGGAGTCTACCAGTCGTTCACTGTCAAACAAAATGGCAAAAAGTATGAAGGAGAAAATGGTAGAAAGACAAACATTACATCTCCTTTGTCTGTTACTGTCTCTGTAGAATGGTAGAGAAATTGTTTACGAACGAAAGAGAATACAACTAAATGTGCGTATGCAAGAATTCAAAGCTAACCATAGCAAAAGAGGAAATGGATAACCTTCTTAAATTTGGCCAATCAATCCTCCAGCATGATACCCCCCCTCCCCGATCAGCAAATTTTGTTGACAGCATTCCCACCCTAACGCTCATTAAATTTTATCGATGGCATCCCATGCTTCCATTAGCATATTATTGATGTTCTATCGTTTTTAATTCCCTATTGTTTCTCTTTCAGCTCCAAAAATATCTCCAGTGGCTCACTTAGGGGGCCTCGTACCCATGTTAGCCAAGGGCCCCCAGGGTACTTACTCTGCCCCTTAGTCTGTTAATTGTTTGCTGTTCTTTGTACTTGGTGTAGTAGAACACGTAAGTATTCCAATGCACATGTTGCGCAAGGCCAATAAAACACCCTGAATCTTAACACAGATGGAATAAATTCTCTGTATCAAAAGTGATTTATTATTATTGATATCTTCCTTTCCATGCAATCAACTGGCGAGTGACCATTGAGAGAAAATCGATAGTCAATTTAAGTTCTGAAATTTAAGGTAGTAATATTAAAATTAATACGGTAAGTGGACAGAAATCTTTGTCTTGCTCTCTTCGTCCTGCATACCGCCCTGAAACCGTGTGGGCGTTAACAGCTAGACTCCTGTCCAGCAGTATTCATTCCAAAAACCAGTGTGAGGAGACCAGAGAGGGGTCTGACGGTAATTCTCCACCATCTGCCCATCTTTCCACTGAGTCACTGCCCTGCACTGGATTTTCTAATCCCAGTGAGTCATTAACAGACAGACCTTGATTCGACTCTAGACACCTTGCTGTATTCCCCATAGATGTCCCTAGCATATTCCTTTTACTTTTCACTGTATTACCCTCCTACTTTACCTGGCCGCTATCTATAAAATAAGTAAGTACTGTTTCCAAGGTAACATCTCCATGGTGAGTTGGCATCATGAAATTTGACTTCAAAGGGAAGCCATGGAAGGGTTCCTGAGGCTTCTAAAGTCCTATCCTTAAGAAAGGCAGGACACGCAAGCCCAACGGCGTAGTAATAAATTGCTCGATCCATTTGGAAGAGTCAAAGAAAAGTCTTGTCATGCAAGTAAATAGGGCCAGGACTGGGGGGGAGGCAATCTGCTTAGTACCCCACCAGCAGCCATAAAAATGACAACAGATGTCCCCAAACAACAAATACTGCCACTACTATTGAGTTGCATCCAAGGCAAATAATTTGAAAAATCCCCTCCTAATAAAACTGTATAATATAAAGTTGTATACAAAAGTATAAAATCTGTAGTGAACTACAAAGTTTATGTGAAAATCATTTTATTTCAATAATGCAAAAGTAATATAATAATGCAATTTTTTCATTGGTTGCTTTTCTGAAATATGTATTAAAGGTTTAAATAAATTTTGGCTTTGTTGTTTTTGCACAAATATATAAAACACATAAAAAAGACTGGCCTTATGCATTTAAAATGACTCAACACAACTGTCAAGTGAAAGAACATTTTTTAGCACCGACACTTCAATCACAGGTGCGCATTTTGGGGCAAAAGACCAGTTTTAATTACATCAATCAATCAATCAATCAATCAGAACTGGCATACTGAAAACTACGGTATATAGCATGATCTTAAAAGGTACCGCAACTGTGCAAAAGCATGCATTTTTAAGAGTGCTTATGCAACATTGTAACCAAATATTGTGTTTAGTGTATACAAAATCTTGGATGGTGAAATATACTGTATATTCAATACAATCTTTTCTGTCTTTCATTTCCAATGCAGAGCTTGCAGCAGCAGTAGAAAAAGTGGCATGAATTAAGTAACCCGTTTAGTGTTTAGGTGCTCCCTCTAGTGGAGAGCTATAAAACATCCAAGTCTTTCTACATGAGGTAAAACAAGGACCTCAGTTTTGCTAACCAAGACAATCAGAAATTCATGATTTTAATTATTAGTAAAAATATATATTTTAGACTGAAATTCATGACAGGTCCATAAATAGCCATAGCCAAAACCATTGTGATAACTAGACTGTTTTGGTTAATATAAAAAGGTACCTGAAAGAATACCACTCACTGGTGCTAAGATTGAAGATAATCAATAGGTGCAACACAGCACTGCCGCCCCGACTCCACAGTAAGGAGATTTTCTCAATGCCTGCCGCTTATCTCACCATCTCCCAGACTGTCTGCTGGGGGCACGCTCCAATTAAAACCATATGCCCTGCTAAATGTCTTCTTATCTTACATCAGTCTGACCCTATATGGATTCACAGGCTTGGCACATTAAAAATTTTTCTAACAAAGGTTTTTTTAAACAAAGAACAACTTAAAACTGAGAAAAGAAAGCTACTATTATCGCTACATCTTTTTTTTTTCCGTGCGCTGGCCCCCCAGCATTTGGTTAATTGCGGAGAATCCACCACGATGGAAGTGCCAACAGAATGCGTCATGTGGCCAATTGCATCACGTGATGCCAACGCGAGAGCGCTGTTTCTGGTCAAACAGAGACATCTCCGTATGCCCATGGCCGAAACAAGCCCGACGACGCCAGAGCCGGCCAATTCCAGGCCGTAAAATAGAACAGCGATGAGTCAGATCCCAATGGCGAGGTTATGCCAGGCCAGCTAGCCTGTAGGCATGAAGGCTCAGGGTGAGCTGAGTAAAACTGAAACCGCCAAACCCTCCATCTCCTCATTGACTGTCTATCCCTTCTCCCAACCACACCTCCTGAAGGGAAACAGTAGGTATGGCGGGGTTTGGGATTCAAGAGGGGAGTGGTCTGATCTGTCAGTTCGATGGGGAGGAGTCACAGGGCAACCCGGACACAGGGGTGCTTGAGACAGACGGGCAGAATGCCCCGATTGATTTGGTGGAACTCCACCAGCTGCAGAAGGTCTATGAAGAGTGTCACGCCGTCGTCCATGGTGTAGTAACTCCTGCCTCCGTCTTCACACTGCGAGGTGTAAAGGTGTCATTTACAAGTGCAACCTGGGTATAGAGCGGCTGACATCTGAAATGATAGACAGGCTGATGGGAAAACAGACAGGCGGGATGAGCTGAGAGACAAAACTGTCAGGCAGAATGGGCAGGGAACGGCGAGATTAAGCTGCAGATCTCAGAGAAACAGCTACATATTCATCCAGATGGATGCAGAAGCAGGCAGGCATATAAGGAGAAAGAAGAGCTGGTCAATGAAAAAGAGACAGAGGATCTATAAAAAAACAGGGAACAGAGATCTCAGAGACTGCCTTCACCGTTTCATCTTTCAAAGCCATAAAGGGGAGAAAGGTAGGGCGATTAACTGCGGCCGTAAAAAAATTGGGACATATTGTGAATTGGTCTGGGTTTCAGGACCCAAAAAGAATAAAAGCATGCAGTGGAGAGGAAAAGATGAGGAATAAGCCAGCTCACCGGGATGATGAGGTAGTGTTTGGTCTTCAGCTTGTGGCAGAGCGAGAGGACAAAGCACATGGCGTGCTGCTGGCTCTCACGGATCAGGTACATCCTGCAGACATGGGAAGGGCGATGTCATGTGGAGCCAATGACTGATGGGCGACAGGGAGGGGGACAAACTCACCCATCGACAAGGCCCTGTTCCTCAACCAGCCTCTGCGCCTCCCCGCGTGACACCCCACCGTGGAACCACGGCTGGGTCTGGTGAATCGCTGCGAAAGCATGACACATCTGTAATTATAACTACAATCAACGCGCAGATACGACGTGTGAAGATCACACATCACTGTTCTGCCATCAAGGGAAATGGAGGATTTCCAAAGAAATCTCACTTTTGTTAGCTTAGTGCTTTTTAAACTTACTTAAAGGATTTCCCAAGCAAAAATTAAAAAAAACAAAGAACAATTTTCAAATACCCCATAATGTTTTTTGTAGCAAACAATGTGACCTATCAAACCACGGAGATGGATTAGTAGCAGGAAGTGATTGAAATGAAGCCACAGTTGGTGAGAAACACCATCCCAATGATGAACCATAGAATAACCAATATGAAAGAGGTAGTTGCAGCCGGTCACTGACAGCTCACCCATCATGAGGTCTGAAACCTAAGGAATAAACGGTGATTGCAACTCTATGCTTAATGTCTTCCACAAACTAGGCAAAGACACGCATTTCTCAATGAAGTCCCTCTGTGATGTCTGGAATAACAGGAAACTCCCTTCAGCTATGATATGTGGTGTGAAGCATGCTGGGATGCAGCGCTCCGTGCTGTGTACAGTGGGGGGGTGACTCACGGGTGCTGCGGGAGCCAGAGCAGGAGCTGGGCAGGCTGTAGCGAAGGGCTGTCTTCTTCTGATGGAGCGAAGCAGGCTGAAGCATTAATACATACCTGCCCTCTCACTCTCTCACTCACCCACACTCATCATGCCACAGTATTTATCACGCACCACAAGGCAAACGGCATGCCGTCTGTTTCCAGGTATTCTCTACATTCATCTCATCTCATCTCATCCCAGCCCCTGTGCCTCTCCTTCCCCCCCACACATCGTCCTTCCCCCTCTCTTACCCTCCAGGCCTGGCCCTCCTCCTGTTCGGCGTGCTGGGCCTCCCTGGGGTTCGCGATTACTCGACCTCCCGCCTTTCCAGAAAAATCCATGGCCACCAAGGAAGCTTCAGACATGCAGTGCTGGCCAGTGGACACATGGGACCGTCACTCAGAAGTGACAGACTACCACACTGACACTGGAAGCTGATCGTCAAGGGACTGGCCCCGGCTTGCGGCTTAAATCTCAGCTAAGGCAGATAGAGTGCTTACGGTGGGGTCTTACCTTGGCACCCAGGCGCCCAGTGCCCTCCTGCCTGCGTGTGAACTGGGACAGCTGGTAGTTACACTGGAGCTGCTTCCCATACTGCCACCAACAGGCCACGGGTGCGATAAAAGGACAAGATGTCAAAACTGAAAGCTGTCAGTCATAAATACCATCATGCACCTGCAACAGCACCGTAATGACAAGCCAGTCACTAGAGCAGACAGATCTCCTTCTTTGTGTGACATGATCAAATCATCCAAGGTCTGTATCCAGATTCAGCAGGAAGTACAATGATTTATGGGCATGGGTGCAGCAAACTTTGGCTCTGATACTGATTCTCAAAAAACTAGTCAGCTACTAATATGAGTACTAATACTCTATCCATCCATTTTTTACATTACCAGAAAAAAGAGTACCAATTTGTACCTCTGCTTGACACTGGGGCTTGTCAAGGGGTATGGCCAAGCTGTAGGTAATTGTACCTTTTAAGGTATAAAAATGGACTGAAAAATCACCCCACAAACATCATTATGTACCCCCGATGGTACAAAAGTGTTCCTCATAGTGCATTTCTCTATCTTACAAGGTACCTTGAGGGTACAGCCCGAGTGACAAGCAAGGGTACAAATTGGTGCTCTTTTTTTCTGACAGTATATTGGCCAGTAATATTGATATTATTGAGACTCAATTCAGTGTCTATTGTCAGCTAAAGAACAGAGTTCCTATCTGCCCAGACAGAATATTTGTTTTGTAATATATTTCTGGACTTTTTTGAGGAAGCATTCTCTCCTCCTGGGCTTTTAAAGCCTGCGTGTCCTGTGTCACATTTGAAAGTACACCCGGTACTCCCGTCACCATGCTGCCTGCCCCGGCGCCTCACCTTAAACAGCCTGAAGGCAGTGGTCCAGCAGGTGCGCGTCTGCTCATTCTCCGCGGCCAGCAGCTTCATGTCCCGCCAGCGAGCGCGGTTCCTGCAGGGCTGGAGGGCGCCCACACAAAGTCCACTCATTCGCAGCCCTTCTGCTTCCCGAAACTGACTGTCAGCGCACGACGCCCCCCCCCTTTGGTCACCTGCCTCAGATGGCACTGCACTGCCACCCACCGCACTGCCACCCACCGCACTGCCACCCACCGCACTGCCACCCACCGCACTGCCACCCACCGCGCTGCCTTTGCTGATGCGGCATGAAATCGTTGTGGGGCAGGCCGATCACGGCTGACGTTACCTTGATGCAGAAGGTGAAGTCTGAGGGCGCCCCATACAGCTTGCGTCCGTTAGTAACGGTGTAGATGTTGAGATCTTCCAAATCTGCCACGTACTGTAGATGCCGAGGTTCCTGAAGAACAAATACAGATAATATTGCAGGTTTACAGGGAACGTCTGTGCCTTTGATTATTCCCCTTTGTGTGCCCTGGTTGGGTTTCTTTCTCAAGCTTCTAACTAGTGTTAAAATGGAGGGAACGAGGCTGACTTTGGAAACCCATACTGCCACCAGCTCCGCTGTAGCTACTGACAATTAACATTCCTGCTTTGACACAAAGAAGCTGTTCATCAAACACCCATTACTCTGAGTCAGACCTTCAGCGTATGCTTAAGATGCGACAAAAATATCAGGACGGCATGACAAGAAATTTAAAAAGGTATTTTGTTCGAGATACTAGGACAGCATGCTATATGTGATCTGTACTGGCGATGTGATTTTGTTGTAAATATAGTGATGTGATTTTGTTGTAATTAATACTGGAGTATTTATAAAGCAAAAAGGAGTTCATAAATTTCTCACAAACTCTTCTTCAAACAAATTTTTAACATCTATGAGACAAAATAAGAGGAAATATAATTAAAAATGCAAAGCTAGTTAAGTTTTTATTTTTATGACAGAGTAAAAATGTTTTACTGAATCTCAAACTCCCTGTGCTATAATGTCCGCACAGAATTTCAAGCAAGAAAAAGTTTGATCTTAATCTAGCTGATTAGCGATGTGACAATGGCATGTACATAACATACGATATTGGTATTAATATTGCACATCACCCAGTCCTATAATATACTACAGCCATTTTTAGAATTCAGTACAAAATATCCACCTCATGTTGTGATGCCATTTGACGCCGGTACCAGTTTTTACACCAGTGGAAAACCAACACCTTGAAGTACCGTACTTTTGGTACTTTCTCGAAGTACCAAAATTATGGTACCTGCTGCAGTGGAAAAGTGCCCATGGAGGATGCTGAAGGGAGACAGACACAGTTGCTTCCATCCTGGGAATCTGACCTTAGAGGAGCCCTTGGTTGAGCAGTAGAGACCAGACCTCCTCAAAAAGAAGCAGACCTTCTTCCACACCTTGCGGCCAGGCTCCCGGACTTGCAGGAACCCTTGGATCTCTGGACAGGTACCTGAGTTGAGCAGGTTCTGGAAGGAAGAGGGCTTAGCTGTCATCCCCAATGTGCAAAACACAGTCATGCTTGAGACATGTATACCTGGTGCCAAATGCCAGCAGGACAGGTCTTATACCCCAGCAAACACCTATACAGTACATGAAGCGCATGATGGCTGTACTGCAAAGATCTGCCTCCATGGTTCAAATATTCCTATTAGTTGTACATTAGACATACAACAATCAAAGAGCTTAAAAGATAATATAAATAAATAAAAGAGTTTTTCAGACATACCTGTTCTATCTAATAACATACTGCATTTGTTGCAAAAGGAAAACTGACATGCACTCTGCAGCCTTAAGTGTCTATGCATTTTCACTTATTTTGGTACCAGACACTGTAGTAGTACAATTAGGCTACTAACAATAATAAGAGTAGTAGTAGCAGTAGTAGTAGTTGTAGTAGTAGTAATAGTAGTAATGTAGTAGTAATTAAGATAAAGTACTCTTTCCTAGATTGCTTTTATAAGCTTGGGTTAGATGATAGACTAAGTTTGAGCATTTTTAATGTATGTAGTCGGTATGGTCTTGTGTTGAAGACACCAAAATAAAAGAATTTATCTAACAAAATCCTATGACCATAATAAATAAAGCATATGAATGTTCCCATTAGCATCTCTTTCTCTGTCTGAAATTTAATCACTAACTCAAGGTTACCTGGATGAGTTCTGACGAAGTCATGCCCTTGTTGACATCAGCGCTGTCAGAGATCATGTGTTCCGGAAAGAACATCTGAAACAGGATATGACAGGAACCACTCACTTGAACACTAGTCCGGATACCTGACTTCCAGTCTGGAGGGGAAGACAGACCAGGACAGATAAAGCCAACCCAGACCCAAAAAAGGAACGGATAGAACTCATTACCATTGGTGTTTTGAAAAACTCGTATTTGGCGTAGTTCTTCCTGAATAAAAGCTTGCTATCTCCATCTAGTGGCCAGGTGGCCTGCACTTCCACTACTGTCTCATGGTCTTCAAGGCAGCGCTCTGTTGGCACATACAAACCACACGGGGCCAATGTCACACTCTTCATCTGACTGCAGAACACTCCTTCATCGGAAAAGGATACAGGTCATCTCAGAAGGGCTACCTAAGTACCTCTGAGCAAGGAAAACATCCTGACAAAGAATGAAAAGAAAATATCCAGATATACAAAGCTTTCCTTGTTTTACTTCTCTTGTAGTTTTATTAGATTACACTATATCTGTGTCTCTGTAATTTGTTTCTTTATACAGACGCTCCCTGGGCAACGGTGGTCCGTGCTACTATATTTCGACTTTATGATGGGGATGAATATTCAACACATTGCATGAGATATTCAACACTTTATTATTAAATAGGCTTTGTGTTAATGACTTTGCCCAGCTGAAAGCTAATATGCTGTAGGTGTTCTAAGCATGTTTAAGGCAGGCTAGACTAGGCTATGATGTTTGTTAGGCTTGATGTACTCTATTAAAACACATTTTGGCTGTACAATCCTTTCACTTTTCCACAGGTTCACATTACCCCAGTGTAACCCAGAGATCATCTGTATTGACATTTATGGGTAGCACAGCGACACTAGGTAGAGCTGTTGCCTCACACCAAGAATGAGGCTGAATCCCACTCTTACTCTGTCTGATGTGTGGGGGCTCTGGCTGTCCCTGCCTGCCCATGGACATGCAGCTTGGCAGACTGGGGTATCTAAACTGCCTGCATGCATGAGGCTGTGTGCATATATGTGCCCTGAGATAAGCTGATAGGTAAGAATTAGGAAGCTGACTGGATACTGACATTTATTGTTAACTGGCCACTCCAGAGACGTAGAGCAAGCCCCATTTATGCCACTCCAGAATCATTCTTTCATTCAGTCACTGGGAGGTCACTTTTTAAACCTACTTATCACGTCATAATAGGGAGTCTCATCAAACAATGAGGTAGTTGGTGCCACGTCATTCAGGCTGAATAATACAGGATCTGGAGAGCTCTTCTGCCTTTGTTGACTTTGCCAATTTTTCTCTCCTGTATGATTACTCATCTATTGTCAGCTTTCGGCTAGCACTCTATTTGCAAACATTTGTTTGACAAATTACCTAAAATGTGCATTGTTAAATATGTGTTTAACCTAGCATCAGATGCAGTTTAAAGTATTTTAAGTGAGATGCAATATGAAGAGGACAAATTGCATATGGCATTAGGAGTGTGGTAGAGGTGCTGCACGCAGTAGGACTCTCAGAAACAGGGGCCCATGTAGGGTCAAAGGCTCCTTTTGTGGGGAGGATCAGGAGACTACTGATCTATTGAATGACTGCAGCACATTACACTGCATCATGAGCCACCAGAAATAAAACAATATTTATACTCTTTACCTGGCTGGCAAATCTTAGTCACTCAGAATGTCCAATTTTAAGTGCTTCTTTCTTTCTAATCAGACTATAAAAGTTTATATCGCAACCCTTAAGGATATTTCATAAAGATACAAGCTATATCATAAAGATACAGGCTTTATGTGCACGTTCATAAATGAGGACTTGCCCCCCCCCCCACCCCAGAAAAATGAGAGCCCATTATGAAAATCCAGATTGGCCTTGCCAGACTCACCTAGTCCGAGGCCTGCATGCAGCTCTATAAGGGCCCAGCTCTCCTGGTCGGCACAGTGGGCCGTCTGCACCAGCATGCGGCAGACGTCTCGTGCCGCGGCACCCGTGGGAACCCAGAGCGAACGGCTGCGACCATCTTCCCCAAAGACCTTCACCACCTGCCAAGACCAGCGACTGAGAGTGTGCCGTGCAGAGGTGAAGCCTACTTTCGTCATATGGTGACAAACGCGGAGGGGAAATGCTGATGTCTAACTGCACAAGTAAAGAAATGTGACCAATGTGTTGACAAGTACACATGCCGCACTTAGTACTGAGTACAAAATGAGGGACAGAAAACTGAAAACAGTTGAGGAACTTCAACTAAAAGTAGCATATCACCATGACACCATAAACAAAAGCACATAGAGAAAGGATTAGACTTTAGTATCAATAAGCAGACAGATCTGTCAGGATAAAGGTCAGCTTGTAAAACCATTTACATAATAATAATAATGACATCATCGATATCCACCAAATCCGCTTTTTCCCCACTCTCTAATAATATAGTGACTAAGAATATTGACTTCAAATTCAAGGAGGAGTGAAAAACATTGACATACACTTAGGTAAACACATATAAAATTGTTTTAGAATCTGGCCCTTAAAAGGTGTTAAGACAAAAAAGAGGTTTTTGCAATAAAAACATGTAAGTGCATTGCAAAAGATGTAAAGAAAGTTCTGCTGGCTTATATAAATCTAACAGGACTGTTAAACAGAGCCAGCTGAGCTGTTTAAGAGTGAAGATCGCAGATAGGAAAGCAGTACAGAAGCAAAAAAGCTATGTATGGCTTTACAGAAAAGGCAGCAACATAGTTTTTAAGTCTTTTTGTGCTGGTATCCATAGCATTGTTATTGTATTATCATGGCTGTTGCAGCTGTTGTGCCCATTATTCTGCCCGTTATGGAGGTTAAACGTTGGTTGGACAAACAAAAGCAGCCATGCTGGTGCCTGCGGCCTGGACAACCGGCGTCTCAATGCGACTGACAGGCAGCCCGGAGGCTTCCAGCCAGGTGATGCATAGAGCAGGATCCTGAAGAGAACCCAAGGACCTTTCTCCTGAGAAACATTTGTGGGAAAGTGAATGTCAGACATCAGAAGGTAAACCTGTCGCTTAGCTGGCAAACATGGAGTTGATTAGATCCACCAGCATAAAGATGGCCTTTTCGTATAAGGGGATTGAACAGGTTACAGCGTTGGAGCAACAGCACTCGAGTTGGTAAAGCATTATTGTCTCCAGTGTTTTTTACCTCGACAAAGCACAGATTATGTGGTCTGAGATGCAATAATCATGGGAATGTATATCTAAAGGGCACCTTGCCCTGTGCACCTGGCCTGGCATCATTTCTTTTTAATGGGCCCTCTGGAGCTGTTAGTGTCATGGCCTGTTACAGGCATGCAGCCTTTTAGCCCAAGGCTTCTCTGTGTTTCAGATTTTTGCCCTTGTTCTGGGAAGATGGAATATTTCCCCGCAAGAGCTGCTGATTTAACCTCAAGAGAACCATCTCTGCCCTCGTGAAGAGAATCATCTGCTAGCCTTGTCTCACTGTGGATTGTTTGTGGCTATTTCTGTTTGTAACTAATTTCCTTTCCTATCTATTAATAGGCTGGGGGGTTTGTACAGGTACTTACATTGATGACTGTTCTATCTCTTCTCTAGAGATGATGTAAAAACAGAATCTCTTTATGTGGCAGGAGCCTACAGGTGTGTCTCTTCGCTTACAGAAATGTAGCAGCATAAAAGTGCTAAAAGTAGGGTGGAGAAAGCAGCGTATTACATTAGGATGTGGCATGGAAACCCCATGGTTTCAGAGGCTTTCAGAGAAGTAGAAGACTGAGACTGATGCTTGCTTTCTTGAAAGCAGGATTGCAGAGGTCCATGAGAACTGGAGAATGGCGTGGTCTAAGGAGACACAGTTAGACTGGGATTCCTGGAGTACCCAAACTTCCCATACTGTGACCTCTCTCTAGGCACTTAAAGAACCCCCAGCTCAAGTGACAGCCAGCAAGGCGAACCCACCACCAGGTAGACCGGCTCCGATATGGCATTGCCATGTGCAGCATAAAGGTCAATGCACCGGGTTCTTCTGAACTCAGCAAGTGAGTGCTTTGGGCCCCATGCACTCCATTAGTAATGTACTCTAGTCCAAATGTACTCTAGAAACCATCTAAATGGAGAATAAAAAGAAACAACATCTCCGGAGAAACATCACTGTATCAATATATTCTTCATACTGGGCTGCTAATGTGCCACTGTAGCCAATAGGTAGTATCTGAGACACTGAATGAGAATGACAGGGCATACTCACTGCTGTGTCAACCTGCCTGTCAGTATCCCATGGGACAGCTATAACAACCAGTCTGACCTGGATATGTCATCTGCCAATCACCAGGCCCAGACAGCCTGGGGCAGGAAGGATGACAGTGGCACATTGTATGGCTCCCATTCATGACGGCATGCAGGGATTGTGCAATCTTCCAGGGTTAGGGTGCATTTCACATTCAACACTGTGATCCCCTTCCACTTAGTGTCCTTTTGTCTCTTTTATTGCCGCGTAAAGTTCAACCTAGTGAAAAGAAGGAAAAACTTTTGGTTTCATCTGAGTAGCAGAGCAACATCGTACAAAGAGATGCAGTATAAAGGGAGAGGATTTCGGAAGTTTAAGATAGCTAGCCAAGCCAGTGGTGTAAGAAAATTAAAAACAAAATACCAGGAAGGATTTTTTAAATTGGTAAGTAGTCGGAACTTTGTGAGAAGCGTTTTCAGCTGTGATTGTTGATATTCTGCATTCCTACTGCATAATTAATTTGTTTGCACCATGTGTGTCATTTTTGCATGCTGCCTGTTTTGCACAATATGTAAAGTTTACTTTAATCCTCATAGAACTATAGATACATGTGCTTATTTACCACAAAAAACAACTCCTCTTTAAAACTACCACCATTGATTCTGTCATTGTGTGTTATGTTTTGAACATAGGTGTGTCACCATCAAAGCTACTAATAACTCTTCAGGTTAACCAGACACACACCAACGCAAAATGTCAGAAAAATGTCTTCGGAGGATATGTCACTTTCAGTTTGTCCCGTATCCTAAGACTACAAAAAGTTTGGCTTCAAGCAAGCAGGAAGCCGGGAATTTTAGGCAAGTCGTGTCACACGTACACAGAAGCATCAATCCCCCCTTGTCAACTGCTTTCTTTGCCTGAATTAACAGGTTACACATTTCAAGAAACTTTCATCTTGCAGCTAGACGGAGATGCTTTGAGATTCCAGCTTGAGCTGCCAGTTATTTTACATATGTTTTTGTGTCTGACACTCAAAGTAGCATCCCTGTATTAACCTGGCCATTTCAGATCACACCTGACTCCGGACTTTGCCCAGTTGTTAGTAATGACACTATAATCTCAGTGTCCGCCACACTGCAGAACAATGACAATTGATTTGCAATGTGCAGGATGGTGATGTTGGCTGTGTGAGTGGAGCAGATCATTGGGTCGCCTCTTAGGTACATCACACATGTATGAAGCTAGGTCCAATCCTGGCTTTCTGCATAAGCAGATTGCATGTTCTTCCCACAGTCCAAAAACACACGTTTGAACTGGTGTCTCTGAATGGATAAGGCATCCATTTGTGTTTGTCTGAGAGTATATACCCTCTGATGGACTGGTATGCTGAAAAGGATGCCCCCTCCTTCATAACCTGAAAGATTTCCCCCCCACTACCCCATAGTGGCTAAGTATTTGGAACATAGATAAACCATCTCACATGGGACTGGTCCAGTCAACACCTGGACCTGTAGCACAGTATTCTTGTGTTTTGCGTTCCTTTCTTTTTAATATCGTTTCCATCCTGTTGTTTAAATTTGCGTAACGTCAGAAGCATTCTTTCCGCGCTAAGTCGCACCGCCCTCGTCAGGCGCTATTGAGCTGTTGCCTCTGCAGCGCCCTTGTGTGGCCCGTCTCTGCGGGCAACGTACGTGTGTGTGAACATGCACACGGCCCCGGCGACCTCAGTTGCCCCGCAGGCCGGGCACATCTGCCGTGCCCCAGGACAGCACTTTGCCCTTCTGCCGCACTGCTGCCTCCAGTGACGGCTAGTCCCCCGAGGCACCGAATTACAGACGGGCTTCTGGCGTCAGTCTGCGAGATGACAGCATCCGCGAGCGGCTCTGCCAGCCACCATGTAAATGACACGCTACCACATACCAGTAAAACTGCAACAGCGGTCACGCCTCAGCACTCAGCACGGCTGCCTCTATTCAGACCAGACCAAACCAAACCCGACAAAACAAACATAGCCGATTGGGGCATTTATGAAATTGCACGTATTGCAAAACTGTTTCACACCAAATTAACCACTTATTACCTGCTTCTGCATTCTTGAGTCACCCGAATGTCACGCAGGGGTTCATTAGCCTTAAAGGTGCACCACATCATTATTTCAACTGGTGGGTCGCGACCAAAATGTGGGTCATTTTCAGTGGGTTGCAGAGACCCTGGTTAAAAAAATATCACCACTCTCACTCTCCTGGTGTGACCATGATTCAGTGACCATGATCCTGTTCTGGATAAACTATTATTGAAGATATGGATGGATGGAAGGATGGATGATGTTTAAAATTTCACTGTAATGATTAGCGTGACAGAACATTGTAGTAGGTCTTCCTATTAAAATTATCTAGGCTGCAGGGTTTTTGCAAATTTGCCGCAGCAATCATTGTGTCTGACGCAAGAGTGCTGCAAGGTGAGTGACAGGGACGTCGCATGAACATCGCCTTGTCCAGCACCCCCTGGCACCGACGCCCGCTTTCACTCACATGTGTGCCAGCTGCAGGAGAGTTGCCCTGTCCAAGTGGAGAGCCAATCAGAACCGGTGAGTGGGAGGGACTACAGAGCTCTGGGAAGGGATTGGGTATTGAGGGCACTGACGAAGCAGGTGACTCTCCTTCTTTGGATCTGAAAGATGAAAACGTAAAACAATACTATATACTAAAACTAAACTGGTATCTTTATCCAGAGTGACCATTGCCTTGTACTCTGTGTTTCTGGGATAGGCTCCACCCTCCCCCCCCCCCCATTTAACTTGTACTGATTAAGTGTTTGGAAGATAAATGGACATATTAATAAAACGTCTAACATGGGACTGGCCCAGTCATTTCCTGAGCTGTTAGATTTTTCACCATGACCTCGTACCAGATAAATGGAAGATGGCTGTATGGATAGATGCAGCAAAGCACTTCTGACACTTTCAGTCTCTCCTCCATCAGAGTTACATACTTTGCAGCTCAGAGTTCTACCGCCAGCTGGCTGTCAACGGGAGGCAGACTCCGCATAAGTGCGTCCATAAATCTGTCAGGTGCCTGGAAGTTGCCGGGTGCTGGCGGTGAGGGGGCGTGCCGCTGTTACGCTCGGGGCAAAACCTTCCCACACGGCACCTAGGCCTCGTGCCGAAACATTAAGAGCTGAACTGCACCGAGACCTGTGCTGATTTTATATTGTATCAAGCCACCTATTTGACTTGTTCAAGATGTTCTCACGTAATGCAGAGTAGTTGAGGTAGTTAACCCATGTCCCAGTGAGTCAAAGTACCTGTTCTGATGGATGTTGACTGGCAGGGACCGGCACAAGGCTGAAGTTTCCACAGCTGAGGTCCTAATACTGGGGCTATTCTGAACATCTGTGCAGGTATTCTTGGCACTGTCTGCCCCCTTAAAGACTTCTC
This sequence comes from Stomatorhinus ivindoensis, assembly GCA_019775895.2. Taxonomy (NCBI): domain Eukaryota; kingdom Metazoa; phylum Chordata; class Actinopteri; order Osteoglossiformes; family Mormyridae; genus Stomatorhinus; species Stomatorhinus ivindoensis. The sequence goes on along the minus strand of JABFEB020000092.1, from coordinate 14,627,620 downwards.
TCCATGACCCTTCCACCTCCATGGAATTCTCTAGAACATAAAGATTCGTGTATTATTAGTAGAGTTATACAATGTGTATACATTTCACTAACCATACACACAGAGGTAGCAAAAAAAAACAGACATGCCAGAAGAGTGACAGGGAAGCCAAGGGAAGCACAAGCCGATGTCCTGCGACTTATACATGTTGAAAAACAGTAGTTTTCTCTCAATCTAAGCATCTGCTCCTCCAGCTCAACTTGACCCCG
>JABFEB020000092.1:14611671-14627272 GCA_019775895.2 Stomatorhinus ivindoensis | reverse complement strand
CTAATGACCCCTGGGGCCCATCCAGCTCCCTCATGTCGGAGATCGCGGACCTGACCTACAACGTGGTGGCTTTCTCCCCCCCCAAACTCCAGCAGAAAAAAATCTGTGTTAAAATTAATAGAAGGATATCAGCAGTGGGACAAAGCAAAAGCAAGCACAGGAGAAAGAAAATGTAGGAAAGAAAATGTAAGAACAAAAACAGATATGGAGATGGGTGGTGGCTGCTGAAGGACACGGCATCTGCCCGAAACTGGGAGCCACAGAACGATTCCATGAAGGAAGATGACAAGCTTTGTCATTTCCCCAAAATCACAGCAGCCTGACTACTCCATGACCTCAGCCAGCCTAACCGCCCTACAGACCCATGATCTGTTAATACAGTACATATTACTAACACATACATGACTGCGGATGGCATTTCCCCACGCATCCTATTTACAGGAAGAGGCAGAAGGTGCGGCCCAGGACAGGGCTTAGAACAATGATATGCACGCGACAACTGAAGCGACAAAAACAAGACAACCAGTTTTTCATGAAGAGTGTTCGTGCGTGTGCATAAACATATCATACCCTACACTACCTCCTCGGAACTTGAGGGGCAGCTTATCTATATTCGGGCGTACTTTGGCAATGGTACTTTCGGGAGTAAGTGTGGCTCTTTAATGCACCAGCGGCCTTCGGGGGTAAAGCGGGGCCCACCTTCAGCTGACACGCAGCGGCCCGTCGGCCAGCCGCAACTTGTGAGAGTGCCTGACGGGCGGCAGCGACGGGCTGCAGCGACCTGCAGTGGATCACGGCCAATTCCCCGGGTGCGCCTCCCCCTCCTAACGGGTTGTCTTCTCCGTGAACCAGGAAGCGGGACTGTGCAGAATCTAAAAACACAACAACGGGTAGAAAATAAAAAAACCACACTGACACGTGGAGTGCCAGTGTGTAAATGCCTGTTTTCTAAGGCTTCCATTAGAGGAAACGTGATACTGCCAAAGCCCACACAGACCAGCTCAGCTTGTGGTGTTATCTCAAGGGGAAAACTTACTCTGCCTTTTTCTTTCACGGATCGCAATGAAAGAAGGAACAGGTGTTTCGCGGTACAGCCACCATGGCAGAGCCTGGGTTTGTGCAGGGTCCGCTGGATCTATGAGGATTATCCTTGGGTTTGCATGGGATTAGACCCAATGCAGCTTTTTCTGGGACATTCCTGGACCTTTCTACCATTTCACGGTTTTCTCACGATCAATGCAATGCACAAAACCATGATAATCTTTTCCTGAGATGTAAAAAAAAAAATCACAAGATCCACTTGATATGGAGGTTAAAATCTGGTTTCTTATTTCTTAAACATACTCCATATCGGCATATACCTGCCATCCCCCAAAATCAAGTAGAGAATAAATGAAGCCAGGTCTAGCTCAAGCACGCCAGCGGGTCACTCTCTCTGGCGGAGAGCAAACGGCGTGGGCCAGAAGGCGGAGCCGGCTGCTCGCCGTCAGACACCGCACAAAACGCTTCTTTGTTCGACGACCCCGGATGACTTGGCGCCTGCGTGTACGAGCGTGCCCTGGCAGGGCGTGCCGTCGCAGTCACACAGCAACGCTAACACACCTGGCAGGGGGTTGGAGGTCACTGGAGCAGGTGGAGATCGCCATTAGCGGGGCAAACAACCACAGGTCTCTTACTTTCCACCTCCGAGGATGCTGGGAGGAACAACGACAGCACGGCACGGGACACTCAGTGACCAGTCCTCACGTTTGTCTCTGCTTCCAAGGTCATGTGCAGAAATGCCCTTTTCCAAGCATACTGACCAACTGTGTAAGATCTCGTCCCTCCTGAGTGTCACATTAAAGTAATTATAAATTTCCAGATCTATCTATAAGACATCATTTGTGGCTGCTAATTAAATGCTGCATTGTCTTCTTGGCAGCCTGCTTTAGGTATTAGTGAAATGCAAATGTGTGATAGGCTTGGAGTAACTTGCATGTTTTTTTTTAGTTCATCATTTAATTATTTTGTTTTTGAACTCCATGTTGCACAAGGAGGAGTAATGCACAAACAAACACGTGCGGCCGACTTTATCCAAGGCTTTTCATCATCGGCAGATAATGAAATAAATAAAGAGATCAGCTAGGATGCTCTGGCTTGGCTGCACGAGCACGGCTGAACTCAGAGTCTGTCCCTCCGCCGCAGCTCGAAAAGATCACAGCTGCTTTGTCACCTCTGCTAAATGTAACCCAAAATCAGCAACCCAAGAAGATGCCTGTGTTCCGCCCGTTTCTCTGTGCAGGCTGCCAGTCCAAGGCATGTGTATTTTTAATTTCTGCTTTGACATGATGGGACCTGCTGTTAGTCCGACTGTCCCGTGAGCATGCGCCGACAGAGGAGTTCCCATCCGACCAGCCCAGTATCACTTCACATCTGTGTCCTCGCTTCACCTCCGCACTCTGCCCTGCCTCCTCACCCTTCGAAGGACTCCCCTGTGCCTCCTCTCCTCCTCCCTTCGAAGCCACCCTGAGCGTTTTCTGGTGCTTGTTTAAGTCTGCCTGATCTAATCTCAGGTATCCCCTCTGGGAAGACAGATACCGGACAGAATCCAAAATCCAGAGCCAAAGTCAAGGTTCTTAAGAAAAACCCTGAATCATATAAAGATCCATGATTTTATTGATGTTTGTAATGTGATCCAGTATTTACCCTCATGAACATATGAACAGGTGGTTTCTTCATAGATGGGGGCTGGGGGGGTTGTTAGTGAAAACCTCTCCTGGGTTTTGTCAGCAGTGCAGGCAATGAGCTCACTTGAGTTTGGAGAACTGCCAGAAACCTGTTCTCTGTATTCAGACACAAAGCAATTCAGTAGTCAAACTGAGATAGAGTGGCGCGGTGCCCCTCCCCCTCACCTGAGTCACCCCCAGGACACCTCATACTGAATCTTACTGCCCCCTTCCTGTCCTCCTCATGTACAACAGGTACTTATAATGAGTGAACACCAAATCTCAGACTTGCACTCCAGGCAACTTGGGAATTGGAAATTAGTACACAAATTAAAAAATGAACAGCTCCATAAAACTTAATCACTCTACTTACTCATGAAAATTTTCCAGCTGAAATAATGTCCAAGTGATTTTGGTTTAACAAGTAAGAATGAAATAATCATAAAAAAATAAAAACATAACCTTAAAATAGCAAACCTACATCTAAATGTTTAACGTTCACTAAAGTTAAACAGAATAAGTAAGCCATTAAACTGAAACCAAAACAAAGTTTGCAGTGTTTTAATGTTACCCTGGACAACTTGTATTATCTGGACACATCCCATATCCCCTGTGCTGGTCCTTTGTTTAGCAGTGTAAGCTAAAACCTGATTTCGAGGATTTTGTAGATAAGATACTAAATCTCAAGCAGGCATGAATAGCAGGCATAAAATAGAAGCAAATAAACAGAAATTCTAACCCCTGTTATCTGCTATAGTGGGGTTAGTGTTGTGACACTGAAATCTTTTTTGTATCAGGTATCAGCATTTAAATTCATTTTTTACTTTGGAAATGGAATAGATAATACAATAATAGAAAAGACAGAGTGCAATGTTTGCTAAAGACGTGTTTCCTAGTTTAACACCTAAGGAAAAATATGTACAGGTGTACCTGTAAACTAAACTTAAACATAGCTATTCATTCAGAACTATTACCCTCTTACCGAATTACCCTATACCGTATTACTAAGTATTTAGAGTAGAAATATGCAGGACACAAAGAAAGCAGTTCTTGAATGATCAGTTAAACTTTAGCTAATTTCCACTGAATACACAGGCACCATCAAGGAAGTATTGACGTTTACAAAATGGTACTTGGATGAAAGTCAGCTAGGAAACTTTTTTTATCTCACCTAGACAAAGTATAATGCCAAAGAAGAGAAACGGCTAGTTTATTCCAAAATTACATCTGATTATCTGATTTAAAAAAAAAAGATGATTAATTAATCAAAACCAAATGGACTCTAACAATCGACTCCGTAAAGCAGAAAATACAAACGTAATCAATTTCAGGTTTCAGTGTTACACTAAAATAACGATTCACACATGCACTATCAAGACCGAATTTAATTCGGAAGTTTCTTAAAGTAAATATATATAATAAATGCTCTGAATAAAAACAGAACTGGATCATGCTCTAAAGGGTAAAAGGAGACCTTAAAAGAGCTGGTCCTCCCCAGACCGGAGACTGTACTTTACCTGGTCGGAAGTCGTCGGCGAGGCGTGCAGCCTACGAACTGATCACCTACAACCGGCAGATCCTGTTCCTTAGCCGCCACAAGCTGTCATTTCTCGGCCTCTCCCACTCACGGCTCTGCCCCGCGTCTCATATCCGTGGGAGGAGCGAGCATGCCGTTCCACCTGAGCTGTGGAGGCAGCTTTTTGCGGGGTGTCCGATCTGACACAACGCAGTACAATAAGTGTTGTGACATATGACATAAAGTCTCTAAATAAGGTATACGTTTTCTCTATAGATCGCGTGTTCAGGGACAGATATATTTACCTACTGCATAAATCCATGCTAACGTGTCGTATCCTGCACTGACGCGCTGAAGCTTAAAGAAATTGGCACGTTCTGTGTCGAAACTTGGGATAATCCCTGTCATTCATTTTTTGAGGACTTTTTTTGTGAATTTCACACAATGGAAAGGTTTATCCTGACCCCTGGAGCATTAATATGGCTTAAATACTCCAAAGACAACTGCATTATTGACAATAGAGTTTTTACTGGTCTCTTAGATAAATAATGCGCGAATTACTGAGCAATTTACCTTTCAACCATTTTTCAAGTACAGGTTCAAGGGGGAATTGGGCGCTGTATACTTGATGATACGATAGGGCTGTTGGCGTCAGTGTGTTTGTATACTTTGTATCCATTTTGATTCTGGTTGTATACTCCCTCGTCTTACAATTGTCTGAAGTATTATGACATCGTCCAATGAATGTACATAATATTCTCAAAATAAGACAAGTTTGGTCAAGTCATCTGTGCATCAAATGAAAATTCACACTCCATTTGATCAAGAATCCAGGTGTGTGGCTTTAACTGTAGTCCAGAGGATTCTGCTTCAAGCAGTTGAGACACCTGCTTTCTTCATTATCAACCTCTCATATCTATAATCACATAAAATACCATATTCTGATCAATTCTTTTTTTGACCTTTTTGCTGGTTCATCAAGGCAGTTCTGCTAGGCAGCAGTCTATGACATACTTCTTGACTACAGGATATTTTGCTGTCACAGTTTCAAGCATACAAAAACCATCTAAACCAATTCCACACTTTTAAGAGACATATAATTCCTGATTTTGGCCTTTCTTCACATTTTTGGTACTACTTTATTATAAGACTCCCTTTTGTCACATAAATGGTGGTAATGTAAAAAAAAAACTTATCACTTGTTTATTCTTGTCTATTAATGATTTACAAAGTGTGACAACCAAATTATTGACCTGATTATAAACTATTTATAAACCCTTTAAAGGGTAGTCTTATTGTAAATGTCATGTCCTGCCCTGCCTGATCCTCATGTTTCCTCACGCCTATGGCTCATTCATCTTAGCTCTTGCTCCAGCCCTCATGTGATGCACTCCATCTGCCTCTCATTATCTTCCCTTGTTACTCCTATATGTAAGTGCCTCCCTGACCAGCAAAACCCAGTTCTGTCATTAATGTTGTTGTACTGCTTGCATGTTCCCTGGCTTTCAGGTCCCCTTGGTTCCGAACGCGGTGCGGTCGTCTTTGTTTTCAGTGTACTTGTGAACCCCAATAAAAATCCTTTTGTTTGGGAACCCTGCCTGCTCCTGATTCCTCTGTGCCCACCTTTTGGGTCTTCCGTTTTTAAAGATCTGTCATTCGTTTTTCAAAGACAATGTGTATAATCTCCAGATCATTTTTTGGATGTTAGGTGGCCTTGTCCAATAAAATCAAATCACGTTTATTGTCTCATCACTAGATCCAGTGAACTAGTGAGTAAAAATCTTGGGTCCAGAGTTCCCCATCAGCAGTGTGATACACTAAATAAATTCAACCTGTACACAGAGCAAAATATATACTATACATATGCACAAACTACAGTATACAATGAATACTTTACACAGACTGTAGGTGCAAATAACAACCGTTTAGTGCATCAAAAGGATTTCTAGTAGTGCAATGGGGAATGGAGTTAGTGTCCTGGAGGGTGACTGTTACTAGCTGAAGTTCAGCATCCTGATCACCAGGAGCCCCGGAGCCTGCTGGTCCAGCACCTGATGCTGTGGTCCTGTCTGCCTGACAGTAGCAGAGTGTACAGTGCGTGATTGGGCTCCCTGTTGGTTTTAATGCCTTTTGTCCATCACCACCTGGTGTAGATGGCCTGCAGTGGTGATGGAACCAGTGACCTGTTCAGCAGTCCACACCACCCTCTGCAGTGCTTTGTGACTGAGAACAGTGCAGTTCCCATACCAGCCGGTGATGCATCTGGTTAGGAGGCTTTCAGTGGTGCATCAATAGAACTTGCCAAGGCTTTGGGGACTTAGCTCTGCCTAACTGTTATGCCTTCCTCACTGCCTCAGTGGTATGCACTGTCTATGTGAGGCCCTCTGTGATGTGCACACCAAAGAACTTAAAGCTGCTAACTCCTTCCCTGTGGCCCCGTTGATGGAGATGGGAGTGTGTACTCCTCCTAGCTTCCTAAAGTCCACTATCAACTCCGTGGTCTTGGCCATGTTGAGGGCAAGGCAGTTTTCCTGGCACCGGTATGTCAGCACTCTACCTCTCTGTACATGGTCATGTCACCATTGGAGATGAGACCCACCACCTTTGTGCTGCCCACAAACTTCACAATGATGTTGGAGCTGTTTGTGATCACGCAGTCATGGGTGTACAGGGGGGCTCCCGTGTGCTGATCTGGCAGGAAGCCCAGGATACTGCTGCATGGAGAGCTGTCCAGGCTGAGAGCTCTGAACTTCCTGCTGAGTTTGAAAAGTTCAATGGTGTTGATTGCTGAGCAGCAGTCCACCAACAGTATTATCATATACACTATATGGAGACAACTATTGGGAAATACCTTTTAATCACTGAATTCAGGTGTTTCATTTAGATCCATTGCCACTAGTGTATAAAATCAAGCACCAAGCCATGCAAGCAGGTTTACATACATTTGTGAAAGAATGGGTCATTCTGAAGAGTTCAGTGTCTTCAAGCGTGGCGCTGTCATAGGCTACCACCTTTCCAATAAGTCAGTTTGTGAAAATTCTTCCCTAATAGATATTCCACGGTCATAGGCATTTAGGATCTCAGCCATAAAGTGACAGACCACATAAAGTAACAGAACAGGGTTGCTAAGTACTGAAGTCACCAAAGATCTGTTGACTCAGTAGCTGTAGAGTTCCAACCTTCCTCTGGCATTAACCCCAACACAAATACTGTGCGCCGGGGGCATCATGGAATGAGGTTCCATGACCGAGCAGCTGCAAGTAAACCTCACATCACCAAGTGCAATGCCAAGAGTTTGATGCAGTGGTGTAAAGCACACCACCACTGGACTCTGGTGTAGTGCAAATTTGTTCTGTGGAGTGAGGAATCACGCCTCTTTCTGGCAGTCTGATGGAGGAGTCAGGGCTTGGAGGACACCAGGAGAAAGTTACCTGTCTAACTACATTGTGCCAACTGTATGGGTTGTGTTAGGCCCCTACATTCCAGTGAAGGGAACTCTTAATGCTTCAGCCTACCAAGACGTTTTGGACAATTCTATGATTCCAGTGTTGTCGGAACAGTTTGGGGAAGGCCCAAAGGCACAAAGCAAGGTCTGTAAAGACGTAATTGGGTGACTTTGGCATGGAAGAACTTGACTGGCCTACATAGAGCCCAGACCTCAACCCCATCAAACACCTGTGAGATGAACTAGAACAGAGATTGCGAGCCAGGCCTCCATGTCCAACCTCACAAATGCTCTTCTGAATGAATGGGCAAAAATTCCCACAGGTGCATTCCAAAATCTTGTGGAAATCCTCCCCAGAAGACTGCCAGCTGTTACAGCCGTCAATGGGGAACCAACTCCATATTTATGCCAGTGTAAGTAGAATGGGATGTCATAAAAACACTTGTAGGGGTAATGGCCAGGTGCCCCAATGTTTGTCGATATTGTGTACGTGTCCCTCCTTTTCAGGTGGGCGAGGGCAGTGTGCAGAGGCAGGGCTATTGCATTGCCAGTGGATCTATTAATTGCTGATAATAAGCGAACGGTAACAGGTGCAGTGAAGCAGGCAGGGTGGTGCCATGATGTCACTGACCAGTCTCTCAAAGCACTTACTGACAATTGGAGTAAGGGCAATGGGGCATAAGTCATTTAAGCATGTTATCCTGGTGGTCACTGGTAGAAGGACAATAGTGGATGTCTTGAAGGAGGCAGGGACAACAGACAGGGTGTGAGAGTGGTTGAAGATCTCCATGAACACTGACACATGCTCCAAGGACACGCCTGGTGATGCCATCTGGGCCAGCAGCCTGGGGGGGATTTACTCACATGACGGTCTTGCACACATTGACCACGGACACAGAAAGCATAGCGACATCATCAGCAGCATGCAGTCTCTTTGGGGGGCTGTGTTGTTGACCTAAAAATGAGCATGAAACGTTTTCAGCTCTTCCAGAAGAGATACGGTAGTGCACATCACACCGACTTTTCCTCTGTAGTCTGTAATGGTGTTCCGTCCCTTCCTCATGCTTCAGGTGTTTCCATTAAATTGCAGTTTCACCTTGCCCCTGTACCCACACTGGGCTGCCTGTATTGTCTTATGGAGGGCGTTGTTCCAAGGTTTCTGGTTGGGGTATATATTTATTGTTTTGGACAAGAAAACATCCTTCACGCACTTCCTGATTAATCCACAGACTGATCCCACATATTCGTCAGTGTTGTGTTTGGATGTTTTCTGAAGTTGTTCGATATCACCTGGACCTTGCACATAGTAGCTCTTCATCTGTTTCTAATCTAGTCTTTGCTATTTGAATTCCATCATTTGGCACAGAGTATGTGGTCTATTTGAATTTTCTGAACTCTATCTAGTAATGTGCAAGTAGTAAGATGACACTTTTGTTGCCAGAAGAATATGTTGGCAGGGAAGAGGTGGATTCACTGAAAGTAGTTATTTACTTTCCAGCTTAGATTGTTCTGATTAACTAAATAAATACTGCCCATCGATGTTTCCCACCTCCTCCTTTCTGACTTGGGCATTTCATTCTCAATTCACTATGAACATATTTTCTTTGCATGTCCCATCTGTTTAAGCCTATATAACCTTGATTTCAATCAGTCATAGACAGCAGCAGTGGGATCGGTTAGTCTCTCCATCGTCCCTCATAACTATTAAAGCTACACAACTTCTTTGCAGTCCATTTCCTGAGTCACAAATGGTGTTTGCCTGACTGAAAGAACCATAATCCAGCTCATTAATTTTGTTGAGATTGCAATTTGCAAGTGATCATTACCATATCCAGCTTTCTTAGCTTATCCACACAATGTTGCAGTATTGATCCTTTACAGCTTCTCTTTACATTCTCTTTTGAATTTTATTTGCTGGCATGATAACATTTTGAACAACCAAAAACCTTTGATCCAAGTATGTCATAAACACCCTCTGCACTCAGTAGAATGCTTAGCTTCATCAAATTTGCATAATAAATGCTTTCTGTCCTGAAAGACCCACTTATAAGCATTATGTCATTATTCATTCTAGTGTGCCTGTCCATATATCTTAGCAAGATATAGAAGTGCTTTATCATTGCCTTCCTCCACAGTTTAAAATTGTGCACTGTAATTATCTGCTGTTGACACAAGACTGTATCCCTAAGGCCTCGTATATGTCACAGGTTTCAGGTACCACCTCTGCCAAGACCTGTTTTCCTTAGGTGACCCTGGCAGGAGTTGAAAACACCTGGCAACATAACTCTTAGCTTCCCTAACGCACACCCACCTCCATGCCCTGACAGGCTACCATGTCACGTAGACATGCTTCGTGATACTGAGTTGTAAATATTTTATTTAAAGGAATGCTTCACTGGGCACTCCTTCACGGGCAAGGGATTAAACTTGGCTTCAGCTTTCTCTGTGCCGACTTTGCAGGTTGTCCTCATTTTTTTCTTCCTCTTCTTTTTCTTGGCTTCCTCTAAATACTCTTCCTTCCTGCAGTCCAAGCGGATCTATCTAAAGATCAGATGAATTTGTGCGTCTGTGTGTGCACACCTTCAGATCCACCAGTCCAGGGGTTATCCTTTATGGAACAAGCTGCACATGCAAGAACAGACCAAAGACCAAAAGATCAACATCATATGAAATGTTATTGAAATGAATGAAAATATTTCAGAAACAGGTTAATAGTTTTAATTTTTTTAAAGTGAAACAAGCTAATCTTGCAAAATATTCTGAATCACTACAAAGAAAACCGTCTAAAATTGTATGTTTAAAGGTTCAAATTTATTCATAGAATAAATGTGTTTTAGTTACGCTGATGACCTCGTGTGATTTATTCGTTCTCCGAACTGTCTCAAGTGGACATATTGAACAGGATATGGATTAAGATGATGGAGAAAGATTTATCATTTGACTTCACGTGACAGAACAGGTTATTTGAGCACTACACAATGCGGTATAGCCGTTGACTGGATTAAACCAGTGTACAGAATCGTCGTGAACCAAGTTAGGAGGCGACAACGTATTGAATAAGAATAAATAATTGATGCATCACGTCACATTCCTGCTCGCAATTTGAAAAGTTGTACATCTTGCAAAATATTAAGTTATATGCCTACCTTATTGTCAACCGTGGGAACTTTATTGCTTTTGTCAATTAACTGTGCGGCATACAGATGCTCACATAATATGTAGTTAAAAAATCTTCAGAAATGTATTGGGGGTGATATGGGAGTGCCAAGGCTGAAACACTCCAAGGCTCCAGTGTCTACCGCAGGCAATAATTAAAATAGCAAGTAAGACCTATATTTTTCGGATGTGTTAATTACAAAAACCTAGCGATTGACATAACTGATTCGCAAGTAGGCTACGCATTCGCAGTATAAAGGTTAACTTTCTTGTCATAACTGCAGGTTGCAACTTTAGTCAGCTGAATAGACAGATTTTCAGTTCGAGACAAGTCTGTGCATTCGTTTACATGTATGTAACGGTTTTATTACCTTGTAAATAGTCTGTAGGGTTTGCAAACAACCCCCAACGCTTTTAGTGCAGCTAATTTTAGGTTTATAATTGAATAATATCGATTTGCCGTAAGATTTCTTGCGTGAGCGTGAGTCTGAAGATGTTAGTGTCACGCCAGAGTAAATGCCATAAATGCTGTCATGACAAGAAATTACCGAGCATTTTAACCTTTATACCGCGAACGCGTACTTGCGTAACAGTTATGTTACTCCCTTACTACATTTAACTTTCTGGAACATATAGGTCTATGGTTTGAGAATTAAGCGGCACTATAAAAATACTTTGTGATCTAAAACTGGCATTTCGCATAGAACTTGGTTCTGTAACAGAACTTCAGTCCACAACGCAGCGCAAAGACCTCTCGTTTCCTCCTTCGTAGCTCTGGGGCGCCATCGTACGTCTACCACGAGCTTACGGAGTTAGTGAAATCGAGCCAATAGCGCTGTCCTCTGGGGTTTTAAGCCGCAGCCCATCAAACAAATTCTGATTAAATTGACAGATTTCGAATTGGGTTAACCCGCTAAATGATATCCTAGACTTTCAGTTCCTGGAACGCTGATCTCGTATTTGTTTGGTTATCATACGGCAGGTGCACCCACAGGCGATCTTATCGGGGGTAAATTTGCACCCCCTATTGGTCAGAAAAAATAAACATTTTAATATTTGAACACAACACTGCCTGGCTAAAAAAAACGTCGCAGAGAGATCTTCTATTCATGATAGGTGAGTTGAACTACTCTGTAGTCTTCTTCATTAAATCTCAAAGATTTTCAATGGGGTTAAGGTCAAAACTCTGTGCTACCAAATTCATGTGAGAAAATGATTCCTTGCACTCCCTAAACTACTCATTAGCAGTTGGTGCCGTATGAATCTTGGCCTTATAATCCCAGAATATGTTCATTCCTTTAGGTAAGAAAAAAAAAACCATTGTTGGAATAACCTGGCCATTCAGTAGATTCAGGTATTCAGCTGACTTCACCTTATCATTGCCTAACGTTGCTAAGCTTTAATAAAGATCCTGGTACCTACTGATTTAAATTCAAGCGGTGACTTTCTTTGGCCAGGCAGTGTATTAGGATCATGTAACATATTATGTTGCAAAGTTTTATTTGAATATAAGGCTTGTGTTAGTTATATCAATGTGTAATAATTTATGTATTTACCATTTTCATGTGTAGCTTAGTTTGGCATAGCCTGTAATGAATAACTGGTTGGGCTCTCACCTTGCACCACCTGGAAGAAAACCCGAGTTGCCTTTGTGAGTACCTCACGTCGGTTGTGAAAAGGATGCTTAACTGCATGGTTCGACAAAAGAGCAATCACTTGTCAAGAACAGCTATGAAGAGTACATATTAAGACACTGCATTGTTCAGTCATATGGGGATTAAATGAAGATGAACCTATTGGTGAAAGGATGTGCATCTCTGTCAAACATAAGCAGGAATTATGATGCCTACAGCAAAGTTTCTTTTGTTTTTTTAACAGAGTGCTCAACAAAAAATAACTATCCTCAGGGCAGAGAGAGGAATACGAGATATTATGGAGGAAATTGGGTAAATCCTTTTTAATGACAGCTGCGTTTACTAATTTTGTCAAGTAAAATTAGGGTGCTGCATGCAAATCCATACAATATATGACCTGTCATTATGAACGCAAGGAAGATATAAAGATGCTATACATGTGCTTCCTGAAGAGAAACTGCAAAGCTTGTAATGGAAATAGCTGTACCCCTTTTAATAGCCTTTCCCTTTTATTCTTTAATTTGCTATTTGCTCTTCTGAGATAGAATGCAATTAATTTTGCTTAAGTTGATTGTATTTTCAGTTACTGGAAAGTATGATATACTGTATACAATCTAGCCACAATGATGCACATTCATATATTTTATCTTGATTTGCTGCTGAATAAATCCAAGATACACATTGCAAAAAGTGAAAACTTCCGATATTTAGAGGGTTTACCAATTCAGAATCTTCCAGGTTATTCTGAATTTTAGTGGCATACAGCTGATGGGGCCCTGCTTAACTTTATTTTTTGGGATTTACAGCACAACATTTACAACAAAAGCAAATAGTGATTAATTCCTTCAGGCATTATCTCAAAATCCTACAAACAAACTGAAATAGAGATCTTTATTATAGTGCATTTTTTCAGATGTTACAAGATGGATTAAAAAAAGCTAAAAACAAAAGGAAAATTAACTCATTTGGGGAAAGGAATAAAAAAAAAAAATCTCACACAAACACAAACATTTATAAATTTAACTTAAAGCTTCATGTCTGAACCGTAATGGACCTACCTAAAATATATGCAATAAGGTATTTGTGATTCTCTCACTAATACTTGTAATTCAGATTTATGTGCTGTATGGCTTTTATGGTAGACAAAATAAAATGTCAAGATGAGGATCTTTGACTTACACTTGCATGTTTACAAAGCTGGGTGCATTTTACTTAAGTTTCTGCAGTTGCTCAGCTGTATGGAAAGACTACCCTCCCTCAAGAAGGTATTAACTGATGATGAGATTTCTCCGCCATACACAGATAAGGTACGCAGAACATGCACTGTGGCCAAGTCGAAAATATAGCAAGTCTCAGGATAACATAATAGTTCCTGTCAACTAAGCTGAATAGGAACACGGAAGTTAACACAGAAATGCATTTCCCAACCTGCAGGTCATGAGTTTCTGCCTTTGCCGAAACCCAGACAAATCTGAAATGGCTGTCTGGATAATGCAGGGGCACAGAGCACAACCACCTATATAAACTCCATTAAGATCAAGCAACGGGCTGCAAATTTTTCCTAGTCCAGCTTGAATTCTGCTACGTAGCTAATGTGCCTGAGTAACAGACTGTCCAGCCGGTCACAGATGATGAGAATATGTCCTGTAGCTGTGTGATAATTATGCCTTCGGTGAAGAATTTCTTATGGGGAAACATCAATCCTAAATTATGACTGGTCATACAGCAGGTACATAGCAGGACTGTAATAAAGTCAAACACACACCCTACCACAATAATGAAATAATTAAAAATAATATATTGATCACTTAAGCCCCAGACCTCCAGCTTCAACTGTCCCTTTAACATGCTGCATGTTTCTGCAGCTCAGACCCAGCACCGTTGAAAACTATCCAAAAACCAACCGATCCCAGTTACCCCCACCTCCAAATATATCATATAATTACCACTGTACACCTGGCTCTCAAGACATGCCAACCAGAGGCAGACATTCTGTACAAAAAAAAACAAAATCCTGAAAATTAATAATAATTACACACAGAGTAGGAGCAGCTCTCTGAAAAGGCCTCCGTGTCCCAAATCACAACTAATTCAGCTCTCATTTGTATGATTACTAAAAAAAAACAATTAGGTACTAAATGAAATAAAGACATGCCACCAGGGTATACAGATCATACAAGTGAAAAGCTTTCAAACAAGGCTCAAGGTTTTAAAGGGAATATAATGGCTAAGTAGCTTTGGACGCACGCTTCTTACTCGATGGCCTTATATTAACCGTGTATGGAGTTCAGTGAAGTTCAGACCCATAGCAAGAACTTCCTTTGTACTTCGAAATGTATAAAGTCCATTAACTTCACTACAACCTGAGAATGAATCAGGTGAAGGAGCTGCTGTCAGTTGCATCCCCCATGGACACCACTTCCAGCCTGTTCTGGAAAGAGACGGCACAATCAGGTACCCAATGGAATGTGGGCATGTGATTGTCAAGCCTGCCCTTCAGTAACTCACTAACAACTAATACTTAGTAGCACCCCATATTACACAGTGCGTACAGCCTTTACAACCCTGACACTATTCTGTGTTTTTCCCCAATGTAGCTTTTCCAATAGACAAGTTTGTATTTAATAACAGGAAACCTCTATGCTGAACAGCTTGTGCTTTCTGGTCTCCAAATTAGAAAGGTAGTGTTCATAAGACGGACAGCTGCAAGATTCCTGGGATTTTTTTTTGCGACAAAAGATGGAGCGAAAAAAAAGCAGGATTTTCAAGGATAGGAAGGAGGATCAAGGATGGAAAATGTCTGAATCTCTTTCAACCTGATACAGGTCACAAATTTGATTTTTATATATATTAAATTAAACTGGCTTACAGTTTCAACCATTTTAACATGCACATCTAAACACTGAAAACGGTGGTGCAGATCAGGTTCTTGTTCAGAGACGCCATCTTCCATCCTGGTTCCGCCCTCACACCGAGGTAATGACAGCTGAACCAATCGCTCCTGTGGGAAGTGTGTAAAAGGCACGCTGGGGCTGCTCCCACTCACAGCAGACAGAGAAACACACAGACACACACACAAGCACCCGCACCCACAGACATGTGTATTGGCCAGCAATAGGCCCAAAACAAGGAAACGAGGTGGTGG
>JABFEB020000092.1:14554684-14575388 GCA_019775895.2 Stomatorhinus ivindoensis | reverse complement strand
GTTCCTGTTGGGAAGGGGGGGGGGGGGTGTCGTCCGTATTGTTTCCTGGGTTGGGTTGGGGTTGGGATGGGGGTGGGCTCAGCTATCCTGGTGCCAGGGCCGGAAAGAGTGGTGCACCCAGCCAAGATAATGAAGCAGTCGGTTGAATCCCCATGACATCACCTTACCTGTCAACAAGTGACAGGATGTCATTTACTGCAGGTCATTGTGGGTGGTTGGACCATGTTTCAGGAAAATTAGCTCCCTATGATGCCATGAAAATAAATTGATATTATGAACTTTGATTATGTGAAAGTGTGATGAATGAGCTGAAGAATAAGTAGACTAGTTCAGAATGATGATAGTCATGAAATTCTTTGTTATCCTGCTTGACCTAAGAAATCAAATGAGGGATTGCTGAATTTAAATAACATGACATGAAATCTCTCTGTGGATTAATTGTACTTTTGTCTGGGTCTGAAGTGCTGGAGGAGGAGCTGCAGGCAAAAATTAACCAAATCTTCCGCCACCTGGAAAGACTGGAGATATTGGCCAGCAAGGAACCACCGAACCGACGGCAGAATGCCAAGCTGTAAGAAACAAGGCTGCTCGTATCTCAGCCTGAAATTGAGTTCCTTTTCCTGAGTTTTTGGGTATCCTGTCTGCTAATTGCTGCTCCTTTTGTGTGGAGAATGTCACCTGAAACAATTTAAGTTAAATGCGGAATCTAAGAATCTTCTAGTAGAGGAGGAACTACCTTTTTCAGTAAGCTGGGGTTAGGATAAGGAGAGACACTAACTTGATGTCTGATTATTCAAATGAAGAGCTCCCTTATTGTATTCTTGAGAAAGGCGTTTCACTTGACTTGCTTCAGTGGTGGGGAAAGACTGATTTGGGGAAATTATGGTGTGTTGGATAAAAGTTCTGAATAAAAGTCATTACTACTACTATTACTACTAATAGTAATAATAATTATTATTATTATTATTGATTTTACTTTTACTGAATATATTTCTTTTTAAATAGAAATTCTTCACTAGGAAAATCTAAGAACTTTAACATCACACACAGAGAAATAAAACCTACAGTCCCTTTAGCTGCTCAGGACACCCACAGGTCTTGCATGCACCAATATGGGGTTGAAAGGTGTACAGTATCCTATGAAATTCCCAAAGAAAACCCAGTAGCCACCAGTGAACATGTTTTCAGGACTGAGCATGTCCTTCAAGCTCAGCAAACACCTTCTGAACTCAACTGCTACGCAGTTCCGTCTAGAAAAAGATGCATATGAAACGGGTTGTGGTGCGTCAGTGTAACTGTAGTGAATGTATTATCATAGTGAATTATTGTAGGCCGATGAGTATTAGAATTGTTATTTTACTTTATAAACGTGGTATTTCATCAGTGTGACGAGAACCTGTGCTGGACCTTCCACAGACGAGTAGACCAGTTGAAGTATGACATCCAACACCTTCAGAGTGGCCTTCGCAATTTCCAGCACAGACGATATGTCCGTGAGGTCCAAGAGCGTGAGAGGGACGAGCTGATGGCCCGTACCTTCACCACCAACGTTAGTGTCACCGCACTCTGCAAAGTTGTATTGACTCTATCTTCTAACGCCCCTAACTGCTGCTGCTCATTCCAGCCTTTGCCCTTGTTTTGCTATGTAGCCTGTTTTGGGGCACTTCTGGCCATCAATGGTCATACGAGCTGATATGTCTCCCACCCTTAGGATGCCGACACCTCCATCTCGATCGACGAGACACTTCAGTTCAACACCAACCTGAATGATGCACACAAAGGCATGGATGACCTTCTTGCAAGTGGCAGCAGTATCCTAGATGGCTTGAGGGACCAGCGGAGCACATTGAAGGTCGCACTTAGTAATCGGACATTCTGTGTTATGTGCGAGATGTTGGGAGGATGATAGACTGAGCTAATGTTCCTAGGGAGAATGCCCTTTCTGCCTCTGGCCCTAGATTCCCTTTTATCTAGGCGTGTCCTGGGTGATGCTGTAGATTCCATTTGGCTGGAATGGGCAGGGAAAAGGAAGGAAAGACATTCTCCCATTGTTCAGCGTTTCTCACACTAGAGGATTGTTTGCACCCTACAGCTGTTCAGACAACCTGACTTGCTCTTAATGAAACATGCCGACATACTTGCTAGGTTTGTAGTTTTGCTCGTTTTTTTTTTAGTAATTAATAAACACATTCATAATGCATTATAATGCATTCATAAAGCATTACAGACATGGCATAAATATTTATAAAAAGGCATAACACATATCCATGTTTATTATGCATTATGACTGCCTTATGAAGCTCTCATCTATAATGCATTATACAGTAGATACCTTTATAATGCCTTATAACAGTCAGTATAAGCATCCTTAATGCTTATACTTACTGTTATAAAGCATTATAAAGGTATCGACTGCATAGTGCATTATATATATGAGCTTCATAAGAGCATTCATAATGCATAACACACATAGCTATAATGTGTTATGCCTTTTGATAAATATAGCCATGTTTATGCTTTATGAATACATCCTTTGTTATGAGTGTGAAGTGAAAGTTCTTAGTTGTTGTTGACACACCACAGCATAAGAAAAAAATATGTCCTCTGCATTTAACCCATATGTGACATCATGACATAGCAGGGGGCAGGTAATTTGTTCAGGGCACCTCAATGGTACTTTGCTTGTCGGGGATTTGAACCAGAAGTCTTTTGATTACAAATGCGCTTCCACAACCATTAGGCCACCACATAAATGACAAAAACCATGGCCTTAAGAAAAGTATTAGTATTACTGTAGTGCTCACTCAGGAACCATCAGCGATTACACATGTTAAGGTTCCATCAGCAGTGGACCCAATTCCACTGATAATCTACTCATGAAACCCTTATTAACCAGTACAGAAGTTTGAAAACCAGTGTTCCCAGATTGTCTGTGAGTCCAGCAGCACTTGCACCCTGAAGAACAGCTGTACTGCTCCATACTTCTGCAGGGCACCCACAAGAAGATGCTGGATGTTGCCAACATGCTGGGGTTGTCCAACACGGTGATGCGTCTGATTGAGAAGAGGGCCTTCCAAGACAAATTCATTATGATTGGTGGCATGCTGGTCACCTGCATCGTCATGGTCTTGGTAATTAAATACCTGAGCTAAGGGGAGCCAGCTACTGCCACCACAACGCTGTTGGCAGAGCAAGAGGATGAGCTACTGCCAGGGTACTTGAGGGGTTGAGCACATCAACACCCTTTGTGTGTGTATCATCATGACACCATGATCTTGCGCCACACAGGCAAGTGTTGATTTTTTTCCCTTTTTTTTTTTAAGAAAAGGACAAGTTATTGAAAACATTCAGCATTCTGAAATCTTGAATACTGCTCTATTAGATGGAAAGTACATGAAAATGAAGTCCAGACATAACATTGAATTGTGAGAAAAAATCAACATAGAGGAAAGTATCTAATTATGTGATTGTCTCAGCGAAGCGGAGTGACTTTTTTTACGGAAGGATTTTGAGAACGCAGAGACCTATAGCTTGATGACAGGGAAACACCCTCCCGAAGGATTTCCTGCCAGTGTTACTGAGCTTCAGGCAGGCGTTCCCTGTAAACGCATGGCGTCACACAAAGATTTACCACGACGGCTGCACTTCTGGTCCTTTCCATGCACTTCCTCAGTGGCACACCATAGATGAGGAGTTCTAGTCTGAAAGTCATATTCAGAGGAATTTTATGAAGGAGTTGTGTGGATTAAGATATGAATGAATCACCTACATGATTCAATGGGTAATGAATTTTTAATAGTTCTAAATTTGTCTAGTACTGAAATTTTGTTCCATGACCCCTGAATTTTTCTGAATTTCAGACCAGATGGTAACAGGAAGCAAATTCTGACTTGTACCTATATATCCATTGCCTGTCCCTTAACATAAAAAGTATTTCTCATAACTGTTATAATACACAATAATTAATGCTTAAATTTTACCATTCTTATAAAACCAATTGTGGTTTGAAATGCAATGCCTAAAATGTAGCACATCAGAATTTAATAGGAGTCAAATCTTTAAATTGCTGGTGGTCTGGATGAGTAATAACTAACCCAATGCCGCAAAGAGGTGAATACAGCAAACACCTTGCAGGCAGGAGGATGTATGTCAACAGGATCTTGGGCTTTGGTTCAAAATGTGCCCTCGGGAGAGCTGCAGAAAAATTCCACCTTTCTGTCTTCCCCGCTGGTGCATGTCTATCAACTGTCAGGAAATTAGATTTTTTTCCTTCCTTCCAGGGAATCGCCAATGTGTAGTCAGAGGACAACTGTTTGTGTTGTCCTTTTCACTGTTTTGATCGAAAGCTTTCTCCAAGCAATGTAGAAACAAACGGTTTTGGTAATATTTCTGCACAATGGGTCTGTTACCAATCATAAGCAAAGCTGGGGACATAGTCTCAACAAAGGCCCAGCAGAAATGTGAATATGATGGTCTGTATGGACTGAAAAAGTGCATTTTATAGTTTTGCCCTATTATCTTCGTTTGGATTAAAATTGACATATAAGTTCTGTGATCAACTGACCTTGCTTCAGTTTTCCTTTTATGTCCAGGAAGGCAGTTTTAATGTGACAGTCTGATTTGATCCATTTTATATATAATGTATTAGTATGTCTTTACATTTGACTTTCCTCTATTGTTATTCAATTGTTCTTGTGAATTCTTTAATACTGCTTTATCACAGACTATAAATAGCTGTTTTCATGAATTAAGAGATCATTTTTGCTTTCTTTTCAGATTTCCTTACTGTGATAATTGAGCCCTCATCAGTAATATACTTATTTCTAACAACTTGGTTTAGTGAGTGAATCTTTTGGATCTGTTATGACTTATGTCAGTCAAATGGATAGACATCATCTGGGTAGAAGTTAATTTGTCCTGCTGTGAAACCCGTTTCAAAGTTAAATTCCCAGAGCAGTACTTCAACACCAGTTGTGTGACTGATTCCATAATTTTTTTTATTACAAAGAAGCATTGTACAGCAATATTGCAGTCAGATGTTGACAGTTTAATAAAACTGCTTCCAATAATGTTACTGTATTCCTTCCACTGTACATTTATTTACAGCAATAAGCCTTGAGCACATGAGCTTGTGATGAAAGGTCATAAATAATGCTTTAAATTCAGCAGGAGCAAAAACTAGATCACACACAGAACCAGCAGGTTCACACACTACTGCCTTCCCCAGCTGCACACAGGCCCATTTCATTAACTGGCAGCTTATAACAGGGGTGCCCAGTCCTGGACACGAGAACATTTTAGCACCTGATGGACACTGAAGCCCAAGTGAGGTGATTTACAGTCCAAAACGTTTCATAATGCAACAAAGGACTTGAGCTGAACAAAACCTAGAATGTCTTTTTGGCCCTGAGGAACAGGGTTTAGCATCCCTGGTGTATGGTGACACTGTCTCCTAAAGCTCAGCCAAAAAGCTATGAGGCCCTCTAGTGGCAGCTGATGACTTTCTTTTTTACTTTTGGATCAGAGAAACACATTGACAAATCTGTCCCTATCCATCTCTGCTTTCAACTGTCATATCTCAGGTGCTGGTCTTTATGTACAAGAGGGGTGGAGCAGAAGGCACAGTGCTCAGCTGTTAATCTGTAAAAGCCAGGACAGGCAATATAGGTGTTAACCTTTGAAAGAAAATTCATATAACACTCAAAGTTCTCTCTCTCTCTCTACACACATACATATATATACACACATGTGTGTGTGTGTGTGTATGTGTGTATATGTATATACACATATGTGTATATATGTGTGTGTATATGTATGTACGTACACACACAGTACCAGTTCTGCTAAAATACACATGCTTAGTACTCGTTTTAATTTTGTCTCACAGTCCTTGTATATTAGATTTCATTAGGCATAGGGCCCAACCCAAAAACTTAAGCCATCTATATGACGGCATCCATATTTACAGAGGGAAAAAAACATGCTGCTTACACTCCAAAGATCCACCTGAAAAACCATTCATGTAAAAAAAAAAAAAATTGCAGTACCCTACAATCATAAGTTACATGCTACAAAAGCAGCATGGTACTGTTTCAGTGCAATCAATCTTTCACAATGAGTATAACCTTTTAATCCATGTGAGTGTTTATGTGTCTCTGTGTACATGGACGGGCAGTTTATTACCCAAGGTGGATTTCAGGGCGGTACTGTGCTTTGGGGAATTAAACTCCGAGAGCCCTTGTCATCAGTTCATATACTGTGGTCTGTTCCACACAGCCAGTTGAAAGTAATTACAAAGAGTTAATAAGTTAGCAATATTTGTACATTTACTGACAAATATGATTGACGAAATCAGAACTTGTAAACCACTATTCATTTTGACTAGATGTAGGCTCAAAGACACGTTAATATAAATGGGATGTAACATCCACTCAAGTGTCTTACATCATTTTCACAACTACAAAAAGGATGAAGCAAACACGACAAGACCACTGTACGGCCATATGCTGATAACAGCAAAGTTAGCTAGAGAATATCATTTATTTATTATTTCCTTAAGGACCGCTCAGGATTAACTTGCTGGTTATTTTTAGGTCAGGTATTTTGTATGGTCCTTATTTGTTACCTTCTTCACATACTGCATCCCAAACCCAACTTATGGCTTCAGCCATTGCATCTCTTTGGCTGTTGGAAACAAACTTGATACATTAATCTCAACTACAGCGACAGGAACAACAACAACAATAATAAAAATACTCCAGTGTTCTGGTTTTCTACAAAGTCTGCAAATTTCTCTCATTGTGCCTGCACCCAAAACTCCAGCAAATCAATTCTTCTGCCTCAGTGAAGATCCAGATTCCAGGTCCTGCTCAGAATCTGGAGATGTAGAAGTTTGAACCCCCACTCCCCCCTCCCCTCCAGCAGTAGGCCACCATCACAACGCAGCAAACCATACTATCATAGGTCCCATCCAAGATAGCAGACTGGTTTCACATCCCCAAGGACGACCAGTGTTGCTTTCAGCCTCTCAGGCAACTGTGGCCTCTTCTGCGTTGGAAAACATGGCAGTCAAGCTAGGGAAATAGGGGCTGGTGTGGGTGTGGCCACCAGATTGAACTCCACTCCTGCCCCGGGCAGCCCTATGTGACAGGTTGCCCTCAAGAGCCATGATTTGGAGGGTGTTGAAGGTCCTGCCCAGAGAAGATGGGGTGCAGAAGGGGATGCAAGTGCAGGGCTGCGGCAGCAGCAGCCGCGGTGGGGCGGGGTGCGAAGAGCGTGGGGTAGAGAGCCGCGTGTGGGACATGATGCAAAGCCAATGGGGTTGGATGAAGGGCAGAGGCAGGTATAATGTGGATAGGCTGTCCGGAGAGAAAGGCAGTAGGGTGGGCGGGGATCAGGGAATGGCCCAGGGAGTGGCCTAGAGTCGGACCAAGGGGGGACAAGGAGATGGGGGTGAGGTGATGCTGAGGGATATGGTGCACCTGAGCCAGCTGGTGCGGATGGGGGTGCTGAGCATGGGGATGGATGCCGATGGCAGCTGCCGTGGCGGCGTGGTGCTGCAGGATGGCGTGCTGTACGGTGGTGATGGACGTGGCTGAGGGGGAGGCCGCCGGCTGCTGGATGTGAATCTGCTGCAGGGCCGGGGGAGGGGGCGCGGGGGCCAGGCTCACGGCATGTGCGGCTGCTGCCGCCGCTGCCGCTGCTGACGGGAAGCTCTTGACCTGCTTGGCCAGCAGCTGCTGCTGGATGTGCTGCTGGGCTGCCTGCTGCAGCTTACTGTACTTCTCCATCTCCTCTGGGGTGAAAGTGATGGGCTGGCTCTCCAGGGGAGCCAGGGAGGAGTCCTCCTCTGTCTCCATGCCCAGGTCGTCTTCTTCCATGCCAAGGGGGGCATACCCGGGATAGGAGTGCAGGGGCTGTGTTTGTTGCTGCTGCTGCTGTTGGTGCTGCTGCTGCATGTCTGGCAGGAGGGGCTCCAATCCCGGGGTGGGGACTTCTTGTCCTGGCTCGGTCGGGTATGTCTGAACCAGCATGCCTGGCTCTGTCTCATACAAGCTGGATTCTGGAAGAACCTGGACCTCACCAGTGGGCAGCCCAATGGGGTCCTGAATTACCCCAGCCTTCGGACTTTCCTCCAGATGTTGGGGAGGAGGGGGTGGAGGGGGTGGTGGGAATTCCCGAATGGGCTCCACTAGGATCACTTCACCCCCAGTGTCTGCGCTCACACCAGACACTGCCTTCTCCACCTCCTCTGGCCGGCGCAGTGACGGCGTGGGTTTCCTGCCTACTGGGAGCTTCCCAAACAGAGGCAGCATAGCCTTGTTCCCAAGGGAGGGTGGCAGCTTGGGCCCAAAGTAGCCCTGGGGAGGGTCCTTCGGTTTGATCCCTGCCTTGGCCCCCGTGGTGCTCTCCTCCGGACCCTTGCGTGACTGAACCTTCTCCAGCAACTGCCTGGCCGTCAGGGAGTTGCGCTCCCCTGAACCTCCTCTGTTGGCGGTGGTGCGGCTGGTGCTACTGCCCCCACCCCCTCGGGGGTGGCCCACAGAAGACCTGTTATTCCAAGACGAGTCCTTGCGGGGGACACCCCGGGAGGAGGAACGCGGAGACTGTGAGCGGTAGATGCGGGAGCGGTTGAAGTCGCGGCGGTGGCTAGAACCGGCACGGCCATGTTGGCGGCGGGAGGGGGAGCCCTTGGAGCTGGGGGAGCGGCTGACGGAGCTGCGGCTGCGGCTGTAGCTGCCGCGCCTCCAGGAGGGGGCGCTGCTGCTGCCGCCTGAGCTACGGGAGCTGCTGCGTCGCCGGCGCCTTGGCCGGCTGCTGCCGCTGCGTGAGCGGCTGGATTCTGCTTCTGAGGACGACGAGGAGTAGCAACGGCGGCGATGCCGGGACCTCCGGGGGCCATATTCCGAATCAGAGGAACGCTTGGAGTGCCGGCTGTCCTCGCTGTACGCGCTGTAGTCACTGTAGCTGTCGCTGTAGCTGCGGCTGCGCCGGCTGTAGCGGCTACTGCCCCCAGAGGACCACTGTGAGCTGCTGGAGTAAGAACGACTGCGGGATGAGCGTGCTCTGCCCCGGCGCCGCCGCTGTTGCTGACTGCGCCGCCGTGACGACCGGCTGCGAGAACGCTCCGAGTCCTCGCTGTAGTGCCGCTGCCGTGACGTGGAATTGTGTCGGTGAGAGCGGTGGGAGGAGCCGCCATCCTCACTCTCACTGCTACCCCGCTTGCCGCTCCGCTTCTGTGCCGGGCAGGATGCTGAGCCGCTCAGGGGGTCCGCAGGCCTGGGGTCAGGCTTATGCCGCTTGGCACTGTTATGCTCCTCCGAGGTCCCGGGCTTCTCTGGGCCTCTCCCCTCCTCCTCATCCCCTTGCTTCCCAGGCTCCTCCTTCATTGGCCGCTTCCTCTTGCTGGCCTCGGAGGTCTCCACATTCCCCTCCTCATCCTTGCCCTTCTCTTCTTCGGATACCCTGTTCCTGCTTTTCTTTCGCTTGTGCTTCTTTTTCTTCTTTTTCTTCTTCTTCCCTTTGTCCCCCACAGCCTCCCCCTCATCTCCCTCTCCCGCCCCTTTATCCCGGTCTTTTCGCCTCAGGCGCTTGCCAGACTTCTTGTGCTTTTTCTTCTTCTTCTTCTTCTTGCTGCTGCTGTGCTGAAGCTTCTGGCTGTCATCTCCTCCATCCCTCCTATCCCCCTTGTCTGTGCCGGAGCCTGGGGCCAGTGGGTCCCCAGACCCCTCAACCGGCTCCGACTTGCCATCGGATACAGCAGCGCTGGACTGTTTCCCGACACGGGTTCCCTTGTTGCGTGAGAGCTTGAAGTCAAAGTAGAGTGGGTTGCAGCTATAGGACAATGACGGCTGGGCACGCGTGAACTCCAAAAGCTCAGAGGGCCACTGCAGGGTGGTGCTCTCATCCTTGCTGAGGACAGGGAAGAAGGGGCCCGTGGGGAGGCGTGGTCCCACGTGAGGCTCGCCTGTACCGCGGCTGCTCTCTTGGGGGTCCTTCTCAGCACCTTCCTGTTCGGCCTTCACTTGGGGGGCTTCAGCACTCACAGATTCCAAGACCGGCAACTCGGGTGGAGCATCTGGCTCTTTTTTGTCTTTGTCATCATCGCTCAGCTTCTGCATAGGACTGCCTGCCACCTGCTCCTGCTCCTCTTCTTCTTCCTCTTGGTTCCCGATCTGGTCTGAGGCCTTCATGAAAATGAGGAATTGGAAATGTGGCTTCACACGACAGTGAGCTGGCGGCACATAGTGATAGTACTGGGGCTCCTGGCCCGAGAAGCCCTCATCCTTCTTCATCATCATCTTCAATTTTGAGAGGGTGGAGGCCAGGGAGCTCCCTTCTTCCTCCTCCTCCTGCTGCTGCTGCTCCTCCTCCTCCTCCATGCTGGGGCTTTCTGCGCTGGTCGCCCTTGGTGTCTCCGACGCCTCCTCCCCCTCCTGGCCCTCCTCTGCCAGAGCCTCCTCCCCATGGTCTGTGAACACTGCGGCTGCGGTCTCCAGTTTGACCGGGGTTTTCTTGGCGAAGGAGAATGACACACTGACCTTGGGCACTGGGGTAGCAGCAGAGGAGGGTGAGGATCCGCTACAGTTCACGGAGAAGCCAGCTGTAGCCAGTGACTTGGGTGAGGGGGCGCCATGATTGGCAAGCACCTTGTCTGGGGCTGGAGGCCCCTCTGTAGACAGATCTCCAACAGAAAGACCCTCTGAGGGGCCCTCTTCCTCTGCCTCACCATCCACAGCCACAGTGGTAGGCTTGAACATGGGGCCGCTCCCAAGGGCACTGTAACGGACAAAGATGCTCATGAGATGCGGCCCTCACAGCTGCATGGCAGCCGGCCTGTGGGGGGCAGCACCCACTCACCAGTCCTGCTGCTTTCTCTGCTCAGCCAGCTCATGCAGCCGGCGCAGCATCTTCTCCTGCTTCTTTTCGTCCCGCCGTGAC
Source organism: Stomatorhinus ivindoensis (assembly GCA_019775895.2). NCBI lineage: Eukaryota > Metazoa > Chordata > Actinopteri > Osteoglossiformes > Mormyridae > Stomatorhinus > Stomatorhinus ivindoensis. The sequence continues at coordinate 14,564,447 of JABFEB020000092.1, read as the reverse complement.
CGTGAGGACACGTTGCGGGCAAATTCCCTCTGCTTTAGCTCCTTCAGTCTCTGTAGCACAGGAAGGACGCAGGAGTGGGGGATGGGGATAGAGGGGAATTAGGAGGGCGAAGGTTAAAAAGTAACCTGAACGCAGTATTCGGACAACAAATTCCCTCTGAAGCAATATGTGTACTACGCTCCTGCCCAAGATTATGACGAGACAGTAAATTTACGGTCAGATTTTCTCCAGACTTACAGACGGCACTGATTATGGACCCAATGTGACTGAAACTTGTGACTATTCAATTTCAGCAGCTTTACATTTTGGAGAACCTTGGTAGCAAGTCAATGCTGAGAATCTCAGTGAGGAGAAAACCAGTTCTAACTGGGCAATCACCAGAGCCACAACAATCGTACTCCTGTCCCTCACCCCGCCCCCTCTTCCATTTAGTTCCTCAAATCAATCCATCATTACCACCACTCCACCAGAGGGGGTCACTGGCACCTTACCTGTGCCTCCTTCATACCCCAGATGTACTCGCGCTCATCTCTAAGTGTGTGCACACGCGCAGGTGTGTGCGCATGTGTGTGTGTGTGTGAGCGTACTCACGTGTCTTACAGGACAGATAGATAAATAGATAGATAGATAGTAACTGTCATGAGAAAAGCAGCAGCAAATTGCAAACCACAGCTCAAATCTATTGCACTCCGGTACAAGGTGCACAGGACAAGGTTTGGAATGAGGGAGTGAGGGGGATGGCGAGAGGAGGACAGGGGTCGACGAATGTTTAGTATGGGGGGGGGACAGCGCAGCTACACGATTAGCCATTACCAACCATAATGAAAAATACTAGAAAGAATAACAGAGAGACTGAAGAAGACAGCAAAACAATGTCATGCCTGCAAGAAGGGCAAGAGTGGCGGAATATATACGACCAGAACTAGGCTGATCCTAACCTTCTAATATACAGGCGTTTACTGATAAAGGCAGTCCTGGAGAAAGAAAGAAAGAAAGAAAAAAAACATTTCATCTCACATGAATGGCACTTAATTTGGCATCCTACATCACAGTACTGACACTACCAGCGACAGCGGCCCACCCCGCCCCTCCTGGTTACAGTAGATGAAAATCTGACCCTGTGCAGACTGGACATTGCCTTTGAAGTGCAAGTGGACATCCGCGAGCTAGTGGAGTCGATGGGGAGGGAGACAGAACACAGGAACACCCGCTCACGACATATGGAGAGAGGCAGCAGTCAGGAGGACGGGGGACACAAGCGAGCAGAGAGAGACTCACGCCTTGGGTCTGGATGCCCACTTTTATAGAGGGGGTGCTGGCAATACATCAGCTGAAAAATGTTACAGATCGTAGAACAAAAACGGAAAAAAAAGAATAAAACAGAAAGGTAGATTTTACAATTCCCAAAATTATATATTCCTTTTGCTGAAAATGCAGTTAAAAAGAAAAAAATCTGCCATTACTTGGTGAGCCTGCTTCATACATGGATAAGTGCAATGGATGAGGTAGGAGGGGTCGGTGAACAGGGAGCAGTCACAGGTTAGGCCAAGCTACATCTCCGTGGGCTGAGAGAGGGAGTTAGGGGAGATCTGAAACAAACACACCCCCAGCCTGTGCTGAAAGAGGAGGGGGGTGGGGGGGTGACAGAGCGGTTTGCTAAACTGGACACATCTGGGGGAGGAACCTGCAAGCTGTGCCCAGCAGAGATGCTCTTTAAAGTCGGTCATCCCACATCAGTGTTGGTAGTTTCTCACTCTCACACCTCAAGGGTTCGGTTATTACACACTGTGTTTAACTGGCACTGCATCACTTGCTTCAGAATGTAGCTTATAACCCTATTTCACATGCTCATTCAGCCTGAACCCAATTGTTTGACTTCCCAAATAGTACAGAACAAGCAAATCAAACAAAATGTGAATATTACAATTAATGGCACTTTTTTTAAAAAACACAGTGGTCACCGATTGTGTTTGTTTCATGCATGTGTTTGATAAACCCGGGTATTGCTGACACCCTTCCAGAACATGTGCAGCATATGAACAATGGCTTAATTCATAAGATGGCTCCTATGAGACCAGTTTTGCCAGTCCAAGTCTCTTCAGGGAGGGGAGGGTTCAAATACAGTTCTGCAAAAAAAAGACGATGACTTTCACATGTCTGGATGCAAAAAAAGCGGGAGTGTGGGGGGGGGGGCGTTCTGTGACAGGCGAATACAGCCATGAAGCCTCCTACAAGCCCAGAGGGCGGTATTACCTGCTTATGTGCGTGATCGTAGGAGTTGATGTGGTTGTCAAACTCCTGATGTTTCTGGTACTGCTTGTCGCAAAGCTCGCAGTAGAAGTTGGCCCTCAGGTCTTCCAGCGCCTTGGCGATGGCCTTCTCCTTCTCAGCGTAGTCCTGCAGCACAGAACAAAGGAGCAAGTGCTCAGAACACAGGTGAAATGTGAGCTTACTGACAGAGAGCACCAGGATAAGGATCTAACACACAGGCATGCGTATTAGACACAAATGTTTATCTCACCGTCATCATCATCCAGAAATTCAAGTTCGCACCCACAACGCACGTGGACAAAAATCAGCTCTCTTACAAATGGAACAATCTCAGAGAACGTTTCAGAGAAGGAAACATTTAAATTTCGCTTTTTAAAGCTCAAAGAAGCGTTTAATCAGACCAAAAGTTACTAATCTGTATAAATTTGGCGCATCCTCATGTTTATTACATTTGGATAGCGGAGCGCCACAGGCTAATGTTTTGGTAAAACATGAAAATAGTGAAGTGGCGGTGAAGAAAGGGAGAGCTGAGCAGCTACATCATCTTTTATAGGAGAAGATATTGTGGGTAAACAAGGTAAAAACACATCAGTGGTTTGGTGGTACTTTTTGCAGCTTAAACTCCAACATTTATTAAATGTAAGGATGTTGAATTTATACTGATTACTAGTTTTGGGCGTCACAATACACACCACATTTATATTTTAGGCACACTGCTAATCTAACCAAATTGTGGGCAGAAGTAATCATCCCTTTAGTACTGACAAACTGGCGTCCGGACAAACGTTAACATTTATGATCATTAAATGTATAATATAGAAAGCCCTGGTGATTATTGCAAATGTGACACTGTGCAGCCCTATTTTAAACATAATAATACAGTACTTAATATAATAATGATAATAATAATAATAATAATAATATGGAAAGTATTACATTTGGTACTTACTGTCATTCCACTGATGTCTTGCATACCAGAAGGGGCATTCGTGAGGTAACATTAAAGCAACTGCTGTTTTCATGAGCATCACAAAGTTATTACAAACCATTGTATTTAACTCAGATTTTTAATATAATGGGATTTATGGCAGTCCGTTCACAAGTTGTCTATAAATTAGATGTCCTTAACCCAGGGATTTACTGTACCAAAAATTCTGTGTTAAACCCCAAGTAATCCAGTGACGCTGGCTCAACAGACTTCGTAGTATAACACTTAAGAGTCAGTCACACTTAAACTTAAAAACATTTTTCAACAAACAGTATATGACCTCGTAAATTTAAATTTAAATCTTAATACTTTTCAAGGCCTTAATTGGTTCAACTTGAATTTAAAACTTATGACTTTTTAATACCCCAGGGACACCTTGTAACAGTGCCCCCGACTGAGCCACCATGCCACCCAGGATGCAATCCCTTCAGGAACATTCTGCAGACACAAAGAATTACAGTGGGCCCAGCTTTCTGACATAGATCATATGAATTTCATACATTTACCATTAAACCTGTAATGTAGAACATATGCCATCTGTATTCTAAATGAATGCAGATTCATTACAGTACTGCTATGTACAGTTCCAATCATTTTTACATAGAAAAAATAAAAACCAACAACTACTTGGGGGGAAACTGCCGAAAGCAGAACTGAAATAAGGGCAGTGACTCATGGAGTCAAGCAAGAGGGTCGTACAGGCGGCATCTGCAGCTTGGCTCACTGAGAATTCACCGTGACAGAGAAACACAGCCTTCCAGCTCCAGTTCAACGAACACTGAGGAGCAGCAGCAGAGAAGCGATGAGGGGGGGCATTAACAGCGAGCAGGCAGCTGTCTCACTCAGGTTTAGGCATTTTCCCAAATATTTGGATGGCTTCCATAATTTAGTGTTACATAAGCCTGCTGCACTGGATTCTGCCTGGACCTCAGACAGCAAAAATCCAGGAGGCCCCAATAAATCAGGTACCAAGGTAACAATGGCGAGTGAATCCCTGGAGTAAGGCTGCTTTTGCGCCCTTGGATGACGTGATTAATTGGACATGCAGAGGAAACTAAGCAGAGAAGGTTGATTTATCGAACAGTCAGTCACACAGAAGTAAAACAAACCTGACCTAGCTTTTCACCTAGTCCTCGGGTTACCCCAGATGTTAAACTACTGAGCAAGTCACTCAAACTGTCCCAGTGAAATAGCAAAGAGAAGTCTGAGTGACGCATCAAGCTGCTTTTGCGTATATGAGAATCTTGCAGTGGTTCTCGAAACAAAGTCAGGTGATGGGAAGTGTACGGCCTAAACGAAACTCGCCTTGTACTTCTGCCGCAGCTCCTCCGTGTCCTCCTTCTCCACCTCCAGCACTCGCCGCTTCTCTGTGGCATCCTCAGCATAGTCCAGCTGCAGAGAGGACACTGTGTCAGGCAAACCCCAGAGGTGGCCCCCATGCACTCAGGTGACATCACACCAGGACGCCGTACCTGCAGCGCTCCCGTTTCACTGGGAGCAACTGGGGGCCGCCGGTTTCATACCAGCACTTTCCACCTAAACCCCCCGCTGACCTTCAAAAGCAGGCCAGCCACTGCTTCCCAGCTCGACCCCCTTTTGTGACCGACTTTCATCCTCAGTCCCACATTTGATCCCTTTTTAACGCTCCCCTCACCCCTCCACCATCTCACCTCCATCTCCATGCGGCCCATTCCCATGACATCGTATTTGATGATGATAGGCACAGGGTCTGTCCGACCTATAAGCAGGAAGGAGAAAGGAATGGAGAGAAAAACAGATGGGGTGGTGAGAAAAGACTGGGAGGGAGGACACAGGTCAGAGGCCAGCCTTGCCTGGTATAATGTTGGGTTAGAGGTCTTGCCTTGTGCAGAACCCGAAAGCCTACCACCATCAACAGTTCACCAGCCATTCTCACAGCTTATACATTCTATCATCATGTTTACCAAATCAGAATTTCGGAAGGGGGGTGTCATGACAATCCAACTGGTGGGGGATGGGGGGGGCGGGATTGTCAGAGAATGGACCCTAACACTGCCGTACGTCTGGCTTCAGACCATCAAACAACTGAACCTGGCTCCACCTTAACCCCCTACCCCCGCGCCTGGACTGCTGCAAAGCTGCAGCCTGTATTGCAGTACGGCTTCCGCAAGGACAGGAGGCTTCAAGCAGTGACAGCTGAGCTCTGCAGAGGGATGCGGGGGGGGGGGGGGCTGCGGCTGAGCGTGCCGGGTGCAGGGCGACTGGTGTGTTAATGATACACACTGCGAGCTGCTCTGCCATTTTGTCGTCATCATGCATTAATAATACTGCAGAACGGCCAGAGAAAGACAGCACTCTGCACGGAAGCACAGGAAATGGCCAGCGACACCGGTACCCCCACCATCCCTGACCTCCAGCTCCGATTCCAGCGCTGCAAGCTGTGAAAAGAGCTGGATAAGAACATTAACCCGGGAACGGAAAGGGGGTGTACATAAAGGGAACAGAACACCAACCATGTCAGAGTTCAGACATACTGTTTAATCCACAGGCAAAAACAAAGCAGAGGGAAACAAGCACCAAACTATGGCAGCAGGGGAGGGACGCGGGCTGGGGATCACCAAGTAATGAAAACAGGGACTGGTGGTAAAGCACTTACCTGGGGGGAGGGGAGGACTGGAGGACAGGACTTGTACAAAGTGCTGCTGTTATGGTTTGATGATAAATGATCAGAGGCTCCAATCACCTGGTTAGATCCCCCAACTTCACCTTCACCGACACAGTGTTTGTGCCTAAATTATACCCTTGGGCAAAGCCGTATTGTATTTTGCGATTAGCGCTCTTTTTGACTGAGCTAATATCCAGAGGAAACAAAGGAAGTGCTTTCATGTTATTCCTGGACCATAAGCCCATGTACTGATGGTCAAGCCTGAACATTGAGGGTGGGTTGCAAGGCAGACGCCACCTTAGCCAAATAACCATAAAGAATGGTAGCTGTGCTAATCCAGCCCACAATCCAGCATTCTGCTGTGATGTCAGCAGTCACTGCCCAATGATATAATTCTGAAGTAGCGACATCTTGTTTTGCAGACACGACAGGCCGAACCCTGACCCCACCCTGCAATGGCCGCAGAACTGGCCCACATGGGCACGGTGCACCCGGCACACCTTTCAAAAAGCCCTGAGGCGTAGACCCCATCATCGTGATAGCTGCCCAACACGTCCATGACTGCTACAGGGAAATCACGGAAAATTTACCATCGTATAATAATAGGGACACCAAAAACACTGTGATCCAATTAGTAAAAGTCACACCAGCTGCCAGCGTTTACTACTCTGTGATGCAAATACATTTTTCCTTCAGATTTCCACTATGTTGCGGTCTATCTGAATTGCTGTCACCCAGCAGCAACCACCGTTTTGTTTGCCTGTGTTACTCATTTCTAATAAATTTTTTACATTGTGCGTAAACTTCGCAACGTCTGTGATGGAGCGCTGCACAGCGGTGCATCATATTGATTACCTGAGCTAAATACAATACAAAAGGAAAGAACACCTTTATTTTATCAAAAACACTAAGGCAAAACTAACTTCTGGTCATGTGTGCAAGACAAGATGCCTATTGTCACAAGCAAAAAAAAAAAAAAATCTGCAATAGGTATGCAAGAAGCTGCAGAGGATGTTTCATCAACAATCATCATTATAATAACCAGGCTGAATAGGCCATTGCGGGGGTGTGTGTGTCTGCGCTCCTGCTTCATATTCACTGGCAAACGGCGCATCGACAGAGAACCATGTGCCTGTAGCTCTGCATTTCATAAAGGCACTCCATTAGGAGGCTGTCAATCTGGCTTACTGGTTTTGCTGGGGGAGTGTCAAAAACCAGTGGCCCTCTATACGCCTGTCGCAATTCCCACAAACACGGAGAGGGCTCAACATCGCTGAGAGGAGCTACGAGGGCGAGAAGAGGAATCTGAATTTTAAACAATAGAATGCCCAGTTTCATTTTTATTAATGATTTTGTCTTAAAACAGTGGTATCCCTTCTTGCATTACCCATTCCAATAGAAAACATTTAACAGTAAATGTTTGAAATGAGCACAAAATTTACAGAGGAATAAGCAGCAGAATGAAAGCTACAACGGAGGAAGAAGAAGTGAAGCCTATGGCATTTGTGCACTGATGATGTTATTTATAAAAAAAAAAAAATTTAAAAACCGAAAAAAATTAAAATTACCACTAAGTTTACCATCGCCGCGACACGGCCAGGATCATACCGCTGCAAAAAAGAAACACCATATCGGTTAAGGAGGAATGCTGCTGGTGGAGCCCAATCACCGACACCAGGTGACCAGGTGACCCAACACCTGCCCACCACCCCGCAACAGCCCAATGGTTTTGGGTGGCCCATGCTCCCACCACCAAAGCCGTTGGTTTCACCCAGATTCTTGGTTTCTCTCTAGGAACAAAATTTGGAGCATGATCCCAGCCCATGAAATCTTTGGAGTACCTACTGGACAAGGGGCACCAGAACCACAGACTGATGGGGACGTCAGCTGCTACCATCCAGACCCGACGGCATTTAGCAAGTGCTCGGTTTTCGGCTGTAATTTCCACGTTGCTGTTGCTTTGACTGATAATGACATATTTCAATGCAGTGGATTCAGTTAAGAGATAATTCATGATCATCTCTGTCAATCATGGTAAGATTGTTTCCCCCCCCCCCCATTTCTCCATAAATTTACACAGCCAAGCCTGAAGAAGCAGCTGACAGCCATGGCAAGGGAAGAGGGATGGAGCGCTGTACCTCTGGCTGTGCAGGGAGCTTTGTTCCACAGCTCGACAGCCATGGGCACAGCCCAGCAACTCCGCTGTTACCTGAGAGAGTCACAGAGCTGCGTGTAACTATGCACCCTTATAGATGGCCAAAGGGGGGAAGGAAGGTCTACTACACTGGCTGACGGGTGGGACCAGAGGCCTGTGAAGTCATGAGAAATGCGTAGGCCAGGAATCTGCAGACAACGGCCATGGAGAGCTCCCCTCCACAAGCGGCACATGGACAAGAGAGACACAGTTAATCTATTGAGCTAACAACTGAAGGCGGTGTGGTAGATACGAGAATGTGAAAAGTAAGAGGGCCTACGAGGATCCGTCACCCCGTAAAGCGAGGGAAGTTAACATGACGCCTATATTAGGCCTTTAGCCTTTAAAAGACCTCCAGCACACCATTTAAACCAACAAACCGGAGCACCAATCACAAGACAGGGCTCAGCAAATGAAAATGCAGTGGAGTGATGCACACTGAGGCAAAGCAGTCAAATTTCCAGACAAAACAACCCTAAAACTAATTTCAATAAATTCAGATCAGAGATGTCATGTATTCAAAATCCCTAAATATCCATACTCACGTAAATCGCCTTGACTAAGAAGAAGCTGAACAGATAATCCATAAAGAAATGGACTGGTTTAAACTAATATGTACGAAGTGCTTAGTCAGTACTGCCAAACTGTTCCTGATATTACTGCTGTGTCCAGATAACTCCCCAGGAAAAGCGCAGTCCGGCTCCACAGGGACTCCATTAAGCTGTGCCTTATCAGATATATCACACGGGACAAGACACCACAAAATCATACATGACTAATCTGAAACGCAGCACACGCGGTGGGTAGCTTAAGATCTCCTGCTAACACCACCCCCACCTCTTATACCTTCCACGTTAAGCCTTGAGGGAGGGACACAGAATCTGATTGCAGAGAAACAAATATTTTGAGGCCTCTCTTCCAGTACATTCCACATTATAAATACAAACATGACTGTAACTCGGTAGGGTACCGCTTAGAATAAACACTCAGACTAGGGGTGCGTTCCACCTCACCAACTACCATACTTTTGGTACTTTCCCGTTTCCATTGACTTCTGGTCAAGTATCAGTGCCAAAAGTGTCAAACCAGTACTTCTTTGGTACTTCAGGGTGGGACTTGAAATGCTTTCTTTGTCGATTGGTACCTGCCTCTAAAACAAAACAGCTGCCATCTTCGAAAAAAGGAATCCCGAACTGTGATTTTGTTGTAATGAATCACGGAGTATTTATAAAGCAAAAATCAGTTCATAAATTTCTCACAAGCCCATCTAGGAGTGATTTAAACAGCAAGGATGGAAATGATTGTGATTGTCTCAGAGAAGACATGCAGCATAAGCAAAAGCAGCAGAGATAAACTTTAAACTGATTTTTAAACATATTAGATAATCTATGAAAGAAATAATTAAAATAGCAAAGCTAGCTAAGGTAAAGTAAGGTACGTAAACATGTTGGTTTTACACTGGCATAAGAAATGGTACCAGCACCAAATGACATCACTAAGAGAGATGATGTATTTTGTACTGAATTTGAAAAAAGGCTGCAGCATATTATACAGCTTGGCAATGGGCAACATTAATACCAACATGTTATGCAGATGCAATTCTTACACCGCTAGTCAGCTGTATTGAAATAAGGCGTATTCTTACTTTCAATTCTGTACATACTTT
>JABFEB020000092.1:14542326-14554665 GCA_019775895.2 Stomatorhinus ivindoensis | reverse complement strand
GCTGTAGTGACATAAGGCGTATTCTGACTTTCAATTCTGTACAGACTTTATAGGGAGGGGGGGGGGGTAGGTTTAGCTAAAATATTTTTACTGTTACTGTCACAGGCAAAAAAAAAAATTTCATTCGGTGCCGATACCAGTATTTATGCCAGTGGAAAACCAACCCCTTACAGTGCCATACTATTGGTACTATCCACCTGGTGCGGTGGAAAGAGCACCTTAGATGACGCTGTGTCAGGTGTGCCAGCCAAATAGGCCAAGGAGCCCTTAATGGCACAGGAGCCACCTCCTGTAGCTACCATCCATCTGAAGGACTGTTCCATTTGACACCAGCTGAGAGAATTTAAGCTTCTAAGTGTCTGTCTGTCTGCACTCCTCGTCCCTATTTGATCGCTCAGCTCAGCTCCTGTTCTAACAGGGACACTGGACGAAGTTGCACAAGAGAGAGATGACAGAATCACATTAATCTTCCTGAAGAGAAATTTTCAGGAAGAGAATGGTTTTACATTTGCACATCTTATACAATCCTCTTCTTATATAAAATATACTCCTTCAATTGGTGCCCAAACTCTGGATTTCACTGTCACAATGTCAGAGATGTTCAATCCAATTTGACTTTTAAGCTTCAATTAAAAACATCTTTTTTTAAGAATGTTATAATACATCATCCACTGACATCCAGTTTGTGAGGTTAACCTTTGTTTTGTCTGTTGATTTTGTTTGTGTATTGGACTAAGTATTGTAAAGTGCCCTCGAATGTGAGAAAGGTGTTGTATAAATAAAACTTTTTGCAGAAGACTGGCCCTTGCTAGCCATGATTTCAATGTTCTCTACAAAAGGCGGGGGGGGGGGGGGGTGAGTGGCAGTGGGTTGTTTAGTCATTTTGGGTCTGAGACACACTGCTGCAGCTTGGGGGGAGGAGGGGGCGGCCGTGCACCCAGCACTGCAGCCTGTATGCCGCAGGAGGGATGCGTGATCTTTCCTGAGCACACAGGACCTTTCGTGCCGTTTTGTATTTTTTTTTGTTATAAAAACCTGGAATAATTGGCCTCAGGATCTGCAAGCAAAATATAGCACTAGTTTTTCTGTGAAATACATGGGCAACAATTTTGTTCCCAGAACATAGTTACATTGTTCTAGTGCTCTAGTTACATGTCCCAGATTGTGCCCAAAATGTACAGGGTACAGCACTGCTATGAATGAAGAGAATAGTCCACAGCTGATAATATATAATGCTATATAATATATAATATAATGCTAACTGATTGAATCTTCCTTTCAGAAATGTAGGAAGGAGCAGGTGACGGCAGATTTCGGATTAAAAAAATGGCTTGAAGGAGAGTCTTTTGCCCTTGCTCCTGGAAAGGAATACAAATGACTTTTTCATTTTCACTGGAACTGTACAGTGGAGTGGGGCCATGGTGATGGGTAATGTGTATTTACAACTGAACACTGAAGGCTGAAGACTCCAGAATAACTATAGAGTCCTCCGAGTTCCCGTGTGGATCAGTCCCCAGCCGATTGTGAGGCACAGAGAAGAGCTACAGGAAGCTTGGGAAATGAGAGGACCAAACCTACTTTAGTCTCAATGCTCTTCACCAAGGAGCCAAATTGCACTAAGGAAAGGCAGACAGCAGAGAGAGGGGATCTGAAAAGAACTGGGTCTCCCGATGGACGCACAATGGCCGTCGTCTCATTGCGATCTGGGACAGAATCTCGCCTCTACTGCTGCGCCAAATGAAACGTGCCCCAGGGGACATTTCAAGCAGACGCCTTTCAGCAGAGTCCACGGGAAGCCACCAATGACCTGAAATGCTTTGCGGAGCAAGTTTTTGGACCATCTGTGTTGAAAAGCATCACAATCTTGTTATTCACTGACCCACAAGGGATATTTCAACTTAAACCCGAGCTCCAGTCTAATGTTTTCCTGGTTTAGACTAATCAAAAGAAACCCAAGCATGTGCTTGGTAACAACGATTAGAATACAGTCATTCTTTTAGGTTAATTTTAAAACACACTTGCATGCTTTAAGCAAGCGCATACAGAATAAAAATTATGAATTAAACTAGCATTCTGTTAATGCTAATCTGCATTAGTCCTTTCACATTATGTCCCAATATTCTGCCAGATACACTGGTCAGAAAGGGTTGAGGTCACAAACAAAACTGTATACTTCTCATTGGGCAGCTCTCACTCGTCCTTGAATCCCATTTCTCAGTAAAACCAAACTGTCTGGATGCAGTAAGAAAAAGAATCTTATGGTTCTTTTCCACTGCCATGAAGAACTAAGCCACATCTGAGCCATAACTTGAACTGATGATTTCCCTTTATAAACTGAACTGTAATCTGAACTGTACTCAAACTGACATGGCCTTGCTTACTAGCAGAGCCAAAAGCACGACGGAACTGAGCTGCTTGCATCACCACCATCTGACTATGAAACATAGGGTGATACCGGTGATCTGCGATGATATTTATGGATTATCTATAGAATATTCATTGTTAGTATTGCACATTGCACTGTACTGATGCATTCCCAATAACTTAGAATTTAAACATTTCCAACCACCCACTTAAAATAAAGTATTACAGAACAGCTGAAAGGAATGGATTCATATTGCAAATTTATACAGCGAATGCTAATTCTGCTAGCATTTGATGCTAACATAAGATGGCGATTCTCAGACTTGTTAGTGGAGAGTAGCACACAGTAAATCATGATGTACATTGTCTGAACGGTAAAGAAGCATTTCTTCGATTTTACATTACTGTTGCTCTCCAAACCCAGCAACGCCTTTACCAAGCTGACCCTTTGGTAGTGAGCTGGAGCCGCACTGTAACTAGTCTCTTCGCTGTACTGTTTCGTTTCTGTATGCCAGTCAAAGGCATGCAGCTAGGCTTACTGGCATCCACATAATGCCCGTAATGTATTAATACGGTCTGGAACCCCATCCAGGCTGTCCTGCACTCTAGTATCTTATGCTAACTGCAAAAGGCTTCAGACCCCAAACATGAATGAATATGGAACTCGAATTACTGGAAGTGCTTGCTGTAAGACTCTTTAATTAATCTCTGTGCCGGCAAGACCTTAAGTCTAGCAAAAAATATAATGCCGGGTTATATAAAGGGTACATTTAAACTGATCTTCCAGAGCTGAAACAGTTTAACAGTGAGACCCTTGCCTAAGCACAACAAATTGTTCAGAAACCAGCAGTCAATTTACAAAATCATTATAGAGGGTAGCATGAGTAAGCACATTGCTAACTGCTAACCTAATTTGTAGTCATTGCTTAATCTAATTACCAGTTTGGACCAAAAAATAATGCAGATCCCTCATTGTGGATCTAATTAGTTGCACTAGGGAGAAAGATTTAAAAATAACTTCAAAAATACCAAGCAATGCACCGTTTTACACAACTTCTTTGTGTTAAATATCATCCGTGTCAATTTAATCAATTAGGCAGAACATGCTCAAAGTGCTCTAACCACATAAACTTCTATTTCCATACAATACCTGAACTGTACAAGACCTATTTTTACAGGCCAACAACTTACCGCTTCAATGGCTGTTTCCAGACTTACTGGACAAAGCAGAACATTCCAGCAAAGCCATTATTTTTGATGGCATGACAAGGACAAACATCCAAAAATAAAAAAGGGGTAATGCAGACACATCATGGTTACCAACTTAAATTGCCCAAGAGGTTCAGGAGCAAAGTACTTTGGGTCCTCAAAACATTAAAGTAGTAAAACCTTTCTTAAAGACATACTGACACTGCATCTGTAGTTCTGCATGAAGTCCACGGTTTCTCAACCTAGTGCTTCTTAAACCCCACACATTTCACATTTTGGTTCTCTCCCAGATTTCAACACACATGCACCAGGTATGTGGTATTCTTGATTGCTTGAGTATTTGGTGCAGGTGGACTGGGTTGAGAAACAGTATTAGTCCATCTGAGAGGAAAGATTTTTATGAGGGTGAAAGCAGAAGTGCACACTTGCATCAAATGAATGTTTAGTGAAAGTGGGAATGGATACATTTTAGCATCACAGACATTTTTGACATAACTTTTCATTTACGAGATATCAGAATTGCTCCCAGAGAAACTCCCAAAGCATCTCAGTGCTGACGACTGAGCAGCAATGCCCTGTGGGAATTCTGACATTTCTATGGTCTCCCATCCCATCTCAGATTTAATCAGAAATAAATCTTTAAATCTTTAGCAAAGTAACTGTGTAAGATGTCGTACAGGCCCACACTGATGGCTGCAAAAGCAACCTAAGGCGAAGGAAGCCACGACCTTGAGGAGGAGAGGAGGGAGAAGGAGGGAGGGTGCAGACGGCCATGAAGGGGCCCGGCAGCTTACAGAGGCAGGGGCAGGAAAACAGGCTGCCCTGCCCCCATTAAGAAGCTTGCACTCATATTTTCTGTCACCATTCTTGAGCAAAATATTTTTCTACTATCATTAGCATTACAGTACATACTGTATTTATGAAGATGGAACAAACAACACGATCATTACTGAAACACTTTGCAGAAGTGAAAAGGCACACTCCAGGTTTTTAACAACCTCAATTCCAATTCCAAGAAATACTAAACATAAACCTCACCCACTCTTAAATTACCTTCAAAACAAATGTTTCTTACCACAAATGCGTTTTGTTAAAACAGAAAAAATACACCCACACAAGCAAATGTGAATCCTTTTTCAGTACGAGTACAAATTTATTGCTCAAACAGAGGCTGCCAAAATCCTGTTCCCCAAAGTCACTGGAAAGGTGTTTGAGTCTAAATCATTGTGTTCTTGTTTTTCTTTTCACCTTGTCTTGCATATTAGATATGTGGTGTAATGTGGTACAGTCACTTATTGATACAGCTTTTGGGAAAAAAGGAAGTGTTTGATGCAACAAATCTCCCTGCTAATGCAAACATGGCCGAATCGCTGTCATATAAGAATGAAACCTCATAGTTCTAAGAATTGAGATGGCAATTTTAAAAGAAATAATCATGCAGCCCTACGCCATGGTACCAAAGCAGCCAGCTACTTTGAACGGCAAGCTATGAGAAAGCCAGCACTTTAATTTCCTCTTTATTGTGCAAAGGATAGTTTTTGTCACCCTATTAAACAAAGGAGACTTTTGACCTGTAATAATGAATCACTCTGTGCCCTGGTGCCCACCCCCAGAGGCTCTGTGAAAGTGACACCCGCACGTGTGCAGTCAATGGGGGGATTGTCCAGGGACCATCTTCCCAGTGGCACAGTGAGCCCCTCTGTCTGGCCGAGGAAAAGCAGCGAATCTGCAGAGCTCGGCTCCAACAAATGAGCGTTAATATCCACCTGAGAGGTTCGCCGTCTCTCGCTTCAGCACGGAACATGCTTTCCACGCTCAGACATGAGACACTGTGTTTAGGAGGCCACTGCATTCCCAGAACGCCTTCTCTTTGTGATGCACCAGCAACCTACTGAGTCGGGGCCACTGTTGGAGGCGAAGACCGTAAAGCAAAGCGCACTGCCCCCTCCCCCCGGTAAAGGCAGTCAAGCTGATATCACCCCCCAAGCCATCACAATTCGGCAGGAATAGGGGATGGACATGAAAAACAAAAATAAGGTGACTCACAACACAAACAACATGATGAAAACAAATGGTGTAAACAAAACAAAGAGCAGAGAAGACAGAGAGGCAGTAACACTGAACAAGGCACTTACCCTGCATGGATTTGCCCAGTCCTTGACCCAGCTTCCAGCCATGTTTCTGTAGGAGCCGGTGGCCAATATTATCCTGATGGACAGAACAGAAGAAAAAAAGACCAAAATATTCCAATAATAAGAAGTGCTTTCCCTGCAGGAGTGGACAGCACAGCAAGAGCGGGTGGCCAGAGGGATCCTAGACGGACCATCTGATTACCTCCAGCACTGTGTCAGTACAAAGCTCCGTGTGGAAAGGCATGCCAGGAGAAGGCTTACATTACTCACGAAATGGGAAGGGGGGGCAGTAAAGTACAAGCTTTCCCTACAGTGTGTATGGGACACTCAAATCTATTACCCTTAAACTCGGGGGAGTGACCTGTCAAAAGCAGACCACTGAAAACTTAGGGGACGCAAGGAGGCCTCTAGCATTTGGGGCACACTATGTGATGAGCTGTTTCTGTGCAGACTACAAACAGGACCACAAATGCAAGTAAACTTTGAGAAAGCAAGGGGGGGGGGGGGAAGAAAACCACTACCGGCAGTTTGATTCCAACACGTTCGGTTATATATGCACGTGAGACATATATAAACCTATCTGGAAAGTACAGAGACACAGAACAGAGCGAGATCTTGCATAAACATTTAGATAGAGGAAGTCCAAGCTGGTGGTGAGACCATAACACAAGAAGCACCATGTATATATGCAGCAATCACGAGAGTAAAGGCGCCCAGTGCAACCAGTGCCACCAGTACAACCAGTGCAGGTGTGTGCATGGGTGAATGGGGAGGGGTGGAGACTGCCTTTAGCTTGAAAAAATGTACTAGTTTGATAAAAGTCACTACTAGTAGTACTAGTACAGCAAATATCACTCAAAACAAGCCGTGAATGTGAAACGGCCACAGCTAAAACAGAGGATAACATTAAAACAAATAAAAAAGAATAATAAATAAAATGAGAAGAGCCAATCATTATAAATTAATTCCAGGCTCATAAATGAACCAGTGGAGGATAATTTGGGTGGGGTGGGGTGGGGGGGGGGTGTTTCTAGAATGAAATATTAAATACAATTTATATAAAATTAAAAAAAAACATGCAAATCTGGGCTAGTAAAACTGGTACTAGTCAGCTATATATTAGGCATTTATATAAATGGACAGGAATAAAAATCATTGAGTGTGAAATGGAATGAAGGATGAGCACGAGCAGAGGGTGGCGAGCTTGGCAAGAGGCCTCTAGACGCAGGGTTAGTATGAAACAGGCAGGGCCACGTTAGTGTGCATGAGGAGGACGCGTCACATACGGCAGGCGCGCTGCCCCCCCTCGCTCCGCACTCGCCATCCACACGCCCCCACGGGACGCTGGGCCCGGAACAGTGACCAATCCTCACAGGGTGCAAGATCTATCCTAACCTCACTGACTCACACATCACCGCTCCATTGAAGTTGCAGCGGAACCACACATCCGGCCTCAGTGTGTGTGCTTAATACACATACATACCCACATCCGGCCTCAGTGTGTGTGCTTAATACACATACATACCCACATACATATATACACACACACACACACACACACACACACACACACACACACATATATATATATATAAAAATAAAAACACTAGGTAGGTCACTGTTCTGGGCAAGACCCTTTTTCTTGTCAATTTTCAGGAAAATGATAATAGAACAGGAACAAACTTAACCAGGAAGCAAATATGGGAATCCTGGGATCCAGCTACATAAATGGAAAATGAATAGTTTTAAATTAACAGGAAACATGACAAAAATGTAGCATAAAGCAAACAAGCAATTTGCCTGTTTGCTGAAATGAGTCATGCACCACATGCCCTTTTCGCCTTCAAGGAAAAAATATAAATCTTGTTTAGCATGTATAATGTTCATAATCAACTTTTTACAGAGTACCCACAGAATATAGCAGTGAGAATGATCTCATACTATCTCAGCCTTAATCCAGTGAGTACACTGAGGCTTGGCACTAGGAGTATGACAGCTATAAAGGTAACTGGTGCTTAGAGAGAGATCAGTAACAAAAAAAGCAACAGGTGAACTGGACCAGTGGTGAGCCTTGACAGAACCAGAACTGACTGGCTGAGAAACACCCCGATTTGATGTCCAATTAGCAGTGTGCTGAAGGCAGCCATCAATGGTCTGGATTGGTGCTGTGCCCAGTGAACTGCACACAAACTGCTGTGTGTGAGGGCCAACCTCTTCCTTCATTCCACTACTTCAGAAGCTGTCAGCTTCCTTCACGTTAAATCGCCTTCCTATACTGTACATCGAGTGATATCTGGGATCTGAAGCATATTATGCCATGCGTTGCTTCTATTCTACACAATTTAGGAGTCTCAATTGTTACTTCTTACCATTCTAATGCAAGTACATCCTGTTCCACATGGCAGGTCATTTGTTTGATGACAGTCTTTCTGGTGAGCGGGGTTTCATTTTTTTGAATTTATTTTTATTGACTGGCATTTAACCCCTAATCTGCTCTCTGAGGGGCTCTCAAACAGTTAAATATATATCTGAACTGTGCACTCAGCTCAAACTCAACTTGCTGTGAAATAGTTCTCTGCTTCACACTGTATACTGGTCTCTCTCCATTTCAGATAAACAATCTCAACCTTTTAGCTTCTGTACATTCGCAGAAATTATTAAAATATATAATTCGGTAAGGGTCTGAAGAACATCAGCTCCTACTCTATAAAACCAGGTACTATTTATGTGAATCAGTTATATATAGGCTGTGCAGAATTCACACAAGCCTCTGAGGATAAGCACTACCTCCTCAAGGGTAAGCTCTACTGAGCAGTAACACAAACATAGACCGTACCCCGTCCTTTTTGTGACTGTACTCACACACTCACTCTCTCACACACTCACTCTCACACACAGAGTGGAGGGTTCCCATATTGCTTTCGGTTTACAGATCTCTCATTCCTGTAATGGCGGGGCAGGGGTTCTTTTAAAAATAAACAAGCCATTGCTAAAATGGAAAACAAGGGACAAAAACATGGAATTCCTGAGATCTGATTGGACTGGAGGCGAGGGGGAGGGGTGGAGGCAGCGCGCCGTGCCGAACAAACAGATGCACTAAACAGACAGATGAAGCAATACGTCGATTCCAACAGCAGTGCAAGTGGAGGGAAAGCAATTCCATACGAACCTGGCTTTAAAAACTGGGCTGTCAAAAGAACAGTTACATGTAACACAATGTAAGAAATTGTCCAGAAACTAAGGTTTTTAAAGCTATCACATTTTGTCTTTTCCCCACTTTCTTGCTCAAAGAAGGGAAACTAAAAAAAATTAAATTAAAATAAGAGGAATTGTGCAACAGGAATGCAAAAAGCATTGTAACAAGTATATTTTGATTTTCTTAAGCGTAGCCATAAAACAAGGAAACTTTTGCAATTTCAAAACTGCTGTGCTGTGCTTTTGCTCTATGATGGTGGAAGGGGGAAAGTTACATTACAAGAGGTTAAACCAGAGATGTTAAAAAGAGAAAAAGAGAGAGAGATATACAAGGCTGGCATCACATGGCCTCTAGTGAGACCTGCAAGGGTGGGACAGTTAGAACTTAGATGGGCTGAGGGGGGGCTGAATAAAATCAGGCATAAATCCATGATGAAACAATCCAAACCCTAACAGGAATGAGATCCTCTCTGTGTGTTACTTGAGTTTTAAACACCACCCCCGGGCTCTTGTAAATGTCTTCGCTCTCTAAACACAAGCTCTCAACACCTACCAGTAACAGATACCATCAACTGGCTCTGAAAATGTGCGATAACACGCAGTCAAAACAGAGGGCTTCTGTAATAATGCCTGCTTCCTTCAGGATAACGCAATCAGGCCCAGAGCTCACCTGATCTCTCTGGGGTCCCTTCCAAAGACTGGAGACTTCCCACAAACTGCATTATAATGAGGAGAGGGAATCCTCTGGCTTCACGGTCATTTAAAGTGAGCTGAATGATGTGGAATATCTCAAACCCATGCAAAGGAAAATGATTGTATTTTCAAAACCAATGTGGCTTTTACCAGGCAGCCACCATAGCCAGCTAAACTGACAGTTATAAGCACAAGTATAATGGCGTAAGACCTGAATGGTGGGTCTAAAGCCAACTCTAACTATCATGAACAAAATACTGGAGATGCCCAAAGGTTTAGCATGTAGCAAGATGGTGGGTGGGAAACTGAAGATGTCCCTATACACCATGTGGTAAGGAGTCCCGTGTTCTTTCAAACTAATGGCATCTCAACAGCACCTCAATCTATAAAACTCATTGATATGCATCAGCTTAGAAGCAACCATCTTTACAGTAAGTAATATTAGCCACCAGGGACAAACCAACAGCCAAAACTCTGGCTAATTCTTATGGGTAGCGCCTTACAGGTCATTCAAAATTTTACTGGCCAAGGCAAAAAAAAAAAAAAGGTTAAAGCAGGATTTTCCAAAACCTGAGTGTGGACCTTTCCTCTAGCAATTTAGCAAGGTTTACAGCTCAGTCTTAGTGTTGATAGCCTGGTGCATCATTCAGGAGAATCTGGTGACATTCATGTAGCATTAAAGCAACAGGAGCCACAAGCATGCATTTAGCAGTCAGCTCTGGTCAGAAAGTGATCTTTGTCAAACTGTCCTGAAATCCCACGACAATACCAGGACTTTACCAAGTGCCAGGATGCGGAGACAAACACCAGCATTTAGAACGTGGTGTCGCTACAGGAATAACAAGAGAATAAAGCGACAAGCAGCAAGCAGTGAGCATTGTTTCTGGCTGCGGGCAAACAGAACAAAAACTGCATGTATAAACAGCTTAATGGCAGGAATCCAGGGCCAAGAACTTGAAACAATCTAATTTCATCGAATTAAAACGTTCAACACAAAGAGAACATCTGCATTGCCTCTATGATTTCTGGATGACTTCACCCTATAAACATCTCCATCTCCCATACCAAGGGTCCAGACCATAAAACATGCAACATCTTCCAACAATAGACTGCAGTGCAAGCATTCTCTGCTTATAAGTAAACATGCAACTTTCCAGTAGGTTAATAATAAGCAGCTAGATGTATAACTGGCCTAACAGAACTACAGGACTATGGCAAATACGGCCCATTACAGAACTCTACATACGGAAGTCACGGCACACTATCCATTTTGTCATACTTCTCGAGATGTGCCCTGATGTGACAACCCATCCCCGCCAACCCACAATGAGTCCGCCACGTCCTCAGAGTCTCTCGGCTGGGGTTCTGCTCTGCTCCTGGGGGGCGAGGACCTGGTGCCCATGGTGATGTGCTTCTTGGTGGGGTGGCCTGAGGCTGCCCGCTGTATATCTCTCGCAAAGAGGAAAGTGAGTGGAACTGTACGCTACCCAGTTAAACATGCAAGGCAGAGATGTTAGAGGTGAAATTAAAAACGAAATTAAACAGGTCTCCAGAGAGGAGCACAGACCTCTAGGTGCCAACGGATCACGCACAATGAGTGGCGGAAGATGAGGCGGCGAGCGGCACCGGCGGCACACACAGCTCCGTCTCGTGCACGCGCGCACACACAAACACACGCGCCCCCAGCTGTGGCAGCTGTCACGCGGTGAGCCTCCACCCCCAGACCCACAAACACAGCCCCCCCCCAGTGCTCTCGCCATCTCTGAACACTGCAGAAGTTGGCGCTTGTGGTACTTCCCAGCTTTAAGGGGAAGGAGCCGCAGGTGCCTGTTTCACCCGGAGTGAAGGCTTCCTGCTCCTGGCTTCCACTCTCTGGATTTTGTCATCCCTGCAGGTTTACCAAGAGGCACCAACAGGGCATGACGGGGCTGGTGACAGCTGCCAGTCAAAGCTCAGGACTCCCAGAATCCCCCCCCCCACCCCCAACTCAGAGCTGCATGTCGCGGCAACATTCAGACAATAACGCAGGAGCGAAAGTGGCTTCTGCTGGCCGATCAGGCCACCTCCCTCTCCACAGCCCTCTCTCCAAATGTGGAAAATTTGCCTTTGGGTCAGTATAGGACCCGTTTGTGGCCTAAGGGGGGTGTGCAGTTCTGAAGATTAGGAGTGCGTGCCTGTGATCTGAAGGTGCTTCATTTAAACCCAGTGTATGGTAGGTTCATTCTGCTGTTGTGCCCTTAGCCCCAGGGACAGACCCTGCTCACTGATTCTCACTTGCACTGCAAATGAATACGCTAAATAAATGAATGTACTATGTTGAGAGATTGAGAAAGAGTTACCTACTGATGAGCCTTGATTGCAAATAACGTTGCTGCATTTATTATTTTGTTTATTTAGTTCAGCTCACTCCTCTTTCTCAAAGCATCAAGTTCAATATACAAACGACCAAACAGTAGAAAATCAGTTCCCTAATATGACACATTTTCTCCTGTTCATTTCCTTCAGTAATTGGGGAACATTAAAGTCCATGGCTAAACATGCAGTAATTGTTAGTGTTACCCAAGCCAGGTGCCTTTAAGAGACTGACCATCACCCAACAGCAGTGAAACATCATGGTGTTCTTCTGTTTGTGTAGGCAGCACAGAAGAAAAAGGTGTGTTGACTGATTTTCATTGTACAGGGTGGGCCATTTATATGGATACACCTTAATAAAATGGGAATGGTTGGTGATATTAACTTCCTGTTT